>CAUZXS010001498.1:65000-120000 GCA_963585895.1 Sepioteuthis lessoniana
GAGTATAAAACTAGTTTCTTAGTTATTGTTAATTGATTGTTTATATTGTTATTGGCAAGTGAGGTCCGCTTATAATGCGGTACTTTATTTGTTTGTTTCTTATTTCAGCGTAAACTCAACCGAATCTTTGATTAAAAGATTCTGTGATCAGAAGATACTTCTTTAAGGATGGAATATGCCTCTTAGTTCAAAGTGCTGTTTATCTACTTCTTATTTATAGATATTCAATCTAGCTGTGATTTTGAGTCATCTGAGTAGGTCAATTAGGCTCACAAACCTCGTCTCGAATAAAACCTCTGCTGTGTCGACAGAATTTATTTCCGTCTTTACGTGTATGAACATTCATGTTATTGTTGTATAGCCACATAATGCATATGCAGATGCATGCAGAAACATATTCAACACAATAAAGACGAGCGAACACAGTTCTTTAGAAAAATATACCTCTCACTTTATTGAAAGGGTTGTGTGTGAGAGGTGAATTGGAGACTGAACAGAACTGTAACATATTGATCACCCAACTCTTCTGGCTATCACAGCCTTTCTTTCCCGTTCTCCTGGGCTACTCAACCGGGGGCCTGGGGAGCCCAGTCTCTGCCGGGACATGGTTCTCATTCCAGCATCTTCTCTCCAACTGATATGAACTTCATGTCGCCGGGGTTATTTAATAATTTGACGTCTACCTACTTCTTGCGAGCGTCACATTTGCACTCAATTCAACCCGTCGACAGTCAAGGTTATCCCCTGATATCTTCGACCGGATGCGCCTGTTATTTACACAGGTGCATTTCTTATTTTGACAGTTCGGCCCGGGGCCAATATGCAACATTATCAGTGATGATCAGAACGTTGTTTTGGGGAATGCGTCGGACAAGAGAAGACAGTTCATTATAGGTTATTGATGTCCGTTTCATCTCTGACATCAGTGGTACTGTACCGTAACAAAATTGTTATGCAAGAGTTACCAGTAAATATAACATACACCAGTCTCTCTGTTGGATTTCCTCAATGCTATTCAGACTTGAAGACTGAGAAGCATTCCTACACCTCTAATTGCGGTGTTTAATAAGCAATCCAATTTCAGTAAAAATCTTTGTAAAATCTTCAAGATGCAAAACGTTCTTTAGAAGAAAATTTCTTTGGAGTAGATGAGAAGAGTTATAATAGTGCGAAAGACAGTATTCTAATTCCAGTCAATAGACTTACAGCTATAAATAAAAAAAAGCAAGGAAGATTACTCTCTTTAGCCATAGCAAGCAAACTTTCAAGGAAGAGAATCACTTTAAATCCAAACTTCACCTACCTTGCGATTTAAAGTGATTCTCTTCATTGAAAGTTTGCTTGCTATGGCTAAAAAGAGTAATCTTCCTTTCTTTTTTTTATTTATAGCAGTAATTCTATTGACTGGAATTAGAATACTGTCTTTCGCACATACTCATGAGAACAAACCCACATTGCCCAGTCGACTGGTGCTGAAGAAAAAACCGACTGCACTTCTGCAGAAGGGTAAGACCCACCACCAACGAGTGTCCTGGATATGACACTAAACAATCTGATGGTAAGGTTCCAGTAATGCTAGAGCCTTGGGGAATGCAGAGTACCCTTTCATTGCCATCACTCCCAGGTCCACTCTGGCCCGGAGTGGTAGCAACTGATAAGGGTCTTATCTATGGGTTAAATAGAACTAAACCGTGCTTCTTTCACTATACTGATTTTTGCATTTAAACTGCTTATTTATGCTAAACTAAATTGTTTAAAATAGAACTGTTTTGATATTGGAACTGCGTATTTATGCAAAACTGAATTGCTCGAAATAGAACTGTTTTGACTTCTAAACTGTGTACTTATGCTAAATTGAATTATCTGAAATAAAACTGTTTTGACATTAACTCTGTGTATTGCCTAGTCGGCTGCGGCTGTAGAATACACCGACTGCAACTCTGAAGAGGGGTAAGAACCCCCCCCCTCGATTTGATGGTGAGGTTCCAGTCATGGAAGAGGTAGCACCTGATAGGGCCCTATCAATGGGTTAAATAGAACTAACGGCATACTTATGCTAAACTGAACTGTTTGACTAAACTGAATAGCTTAAAATAATGTTTTTGACAATTAAACCGTACTTACATTTAAACTGTGTGCTTATGCGAAACTGAATTATTTGAAATAGAACTGTTTTTGACATTGAAACTGTATTTACACTAAACTGAATTGTTTAACATAGAACCATTTTGACATTTAACTTTGTGTAAACAAAATCTGAACTTATACGTAACTGAATTAGCTGAATTAGAACTGTTTGAATAAACTGAATAGCTTAAAACAGAAATGTTTTTGACAATTAAACTGTGTACTTATGCTAAACGGAATTGTTTGAAATATAAACTGATTATTTACATAAAAAAGGATTAGACGTTAAATAACCTACAATGTTTGATATGCCATAAAACCCAACCAACCAACCACAAATCCATACTGTAGTCCCTAAGACATAATAACAAATATGTTTAGCATTCCTCAGACAATCCTTATGATAACGATGCTATTACTGAGTTTTCTATCCTTGAATGATATGAAAAGTAAAGAGCTATTACATGGACAACTACGTATCTTCCATAGATACTCGCTCACTCCCTCATTCTGAAGAGGAAGGAAAACTTTCCTGGTACATATCTATCGTCTCACGAGAGTAAATGATGCCAGTGTATTTTTCGATTTCTCTATTATTTATTGGTTGCTTGTATATATTTCCCAACGAGCAGAATGCGCCAAAGGGTCAATTTTTACGCGAAGTTTAACTGGTTTGAATTCAGAGTCTTCTTCTCCTACTGACCAATTGCTGGAGGAAGAATAGCTGGATTCATACCTCCCCTAAGGGTATTAGTGCTATATAAAATGTAAACAGCCTCGTGCGGGATTTGAACTCGGACCACATTGTCCATTTTCTACGACGGTAACCATTACATTACAGACGACTAAAACCAGTGATAGCACTAATATCGAAATATTTTTATTCTTGCGGTTTATATGTCGCTAATGCTTCTTCCATTTTTTTTTCTATATTGCTTTTTATCACATCACTCAGATCGTCATTCTACGGTCGCTCCAAGTTACAGGTTAAATAGTATCGTTTTCTTTCTCAAGGATGACAATGGCATTAAATAAGTCACGAGGGTTGAGATACTATTAAATAAAGAAACGGAAACGGAATTCTATGGTTGTTAGGGTAATAATATTAAGATTTGAAACAATCTCGACCTGTTCACCATACCTGTCAACACATTCTTGAAATCATCAATAGGTGATGCAAAAAATGTTAGCATTTCTATAAGAATACTATAGAAAAGTAGAACTGATATTATGGAAACTTCTAGGATAAATTTTCAAGAAAGTATTGACAGGGATAAAGAACAAGTGGAAATTGTTCAAAATCATAATATTATAAGCGTACTCCTACAGAATGTGACCAGCTTTTAATTACTCTGAATACATTAATAAAAAAGTATATATATATATATAGGGGATCATAGCCAGAAGAAAATACATATAAAAACGTAATATTTGTGGAGTAAGTGTAATGTGGAGGCTCCTACCAACAATAACGGTCTCATCGCCTGGTTATACCAGTCGAGACTGACAGAGAGAGGTCAAAAAGGTCAATTGCATGAACTCTTGTTCAAGATCTTCAGGTAGTTACATTAAACTTTGGAAGATTTGGTACCGGAATATTCAAGAGTTAAGTCGAATATTTTGGGACTCAGTGAGATCATCCTCTGCACTGATGACTCTGATGGCAATTTATAAAGGAGAACAATTCTTTCTCCAATCGACGAAGAAAACAACTCTACCTACTTTAATAACATCCCAAATAAAACGTGTTTTTTTTTTTGTAAAATAAACATGACAGGCATTCCTTTTTTATATAGAGAACAAACGACAACCTGTTCGTCTTATCAAAATTTTATCGATAACCTTTTAAAGATGCACTAACTTTTTAAAAATTAAGGCATTTCCTGTCTAATCATCAAATGGGTGATAATTTTATGCTGTCCATTCTCTTCTTGGTCGAGCTGAAAATTCTTTAGTACTCATTTCTTAACATGCAGTGACGTCGATCCTCATTGGGGTCTTCAGTCTTTTGATCCAACCGAAGAAATAGCTATTTTCAAAGTGAGTGAATCATATTTCTTATTCATCCGTCAAAGCACGAGGAATGTTGATACTTGATTAAGATTGATAACATAAATACATCGAAAGAAATGTTTCATGATTGGAATTTTTATTTTGACCAAATATAATTGTTAGAAATCTCATTTTGATTAAATGTTATGAGAAAGATGAAGTCTCATCTAGGTCTCATTATCCGAGCTCTAGGTAACACGCTAGGTCATAATATAAGCCAATGTTCTAGTGTAGTTGATTCCATCATCACTCGGCTCTCAAGACTGTCGAATTGTACCACATTAAGATAATATAAACACCTGCCATATATCGCTGGTCAACAAGCTCATTTCGTTTATCATTTTGATAATTCAAGACTTGCAGGATTCTCCATTAATATGGTCTTGGCAAGACTCAGTAAAAAGCTGTAAATCACAAGAGGTGCCTAACTTAACATGATGGTTAATAAGCTCTTTTCAGAGACCTGTTCATTTTTAAAGACAGAGTTTGATACTTACTAGACATCCACGAATCAGTAAATAACAAATACAATATATTCTATGCCAATAAAGAACATGTCTTCGGGCAGCCATAAAAGAATTAGCCATACTAGTGACGAAATTTCCTTTCAACAAAAAAGTAATTGCTTCATTCTTGGAAACCCGAACATCAAAACGGACAATATTTCCTGAGGAAATTGGAAGCCAATAATTCAAAAATTTCGTTTCATTTAGAAGTTATTTTCGAAGTTTAACATAAGATCTCAGCTGTGTCACTCTCATTGAGCATAGAACTCGCAGTCGTGTTACATAATCTATTCGGTTAATTAATTCCATTTTATGCTATCTCTCAGAGCAATTGGGCTTACAAGACGACACCCATTTCCTCTCCAAGTAATATAGGACATACTGCACTATGTTAAATGATACCAGCAGCTCATCAAACATTATTTAGCTTGACATCTAAGGCTTATGCTGTGGAGTGATAGTAATCCATCGAGTCTTTCAAGTCATTGTTATAAAGGATAATTCTCATTGAATACCTCACAAAGAATAGATTAACCTTAATTGATATCAATAGATGGATAGCCTGTAGCAACTGAACTGAAACTGTTTTTGCCTTATCTTTCGAAGAAGTCAAGTTTGGTCCAAGCTTATCAAACTAGAGCTCTTGGCATTGATATTCAGCCCGATTACTTACAAGAGAGATACTCAAAATATTATCCAACCAGGTGAATGTTTCTTAACCTGGTGAGTACATACGCTTAAAGAAGGCACTTGTAGTGTAATGGTTATCGTCGAAGGAAATGTACTCAGCGACCTGAGTTTAAATCTTGAACGAGGCTATTTGTATTTCATATAGCGCTTATGCCATTGGAAGCCATTTATTCACCCCCATCCAGTTAAGAGTAAAAAGTAGGACAGACTGACTCTTTAATCTGGATATGGCAACCAGTCTTGATAAAGGAAAATTGTGAATTCAAACCTTTTGAACTCTGTATAAAAATTGACCTTATGTCACATCCTGCTAGTAACGAGGAAGGATACATACCCTAAAAAATGCGATATTCAGGGGTATGTATTTTATCATTAGCCTATATTTTTGTTCATTGACCCAAAATGTCGAAGAAAAGAAAGTTGGATTTGGATTCACATTTACAAACAAAAAGGATAGAACAGAAAGGCTTCAGCTTGCTTACAGAAACTGCTGGTACTCAGCAGCCAACCATCTACTGAAAAGACTTATCCTTACCTTAATTTGTTATGAACTAAACTTTCCTTAATCTGACTCAGCTCTCAGATTACTTACAAAAACTACTCGTATTAAGTGGTCACCCATCTAAGTACGGGACAGGCCATCGTTGCTTAAAGCATCATGTATTAACCAAACTCCTCCACTACGAACACGTAGTGACTCAATGTTTAAGCGGATTAAAGCAGGTCTGAATTCAAAATTTTCTTTCTTCTAGACAAAGCTAAAGAACACAGTCTATCCTACTATTTACTAATAAATTGGAGGACAAGAGATGAATTCATACCCTTCCCAATGGAATTAGCGCAAAGAAAACCTCGTCTAGGATTTGAACTCAATTCGCTGATTTCATTTCCTATCATTATAACCGTTATTGTAAGCACACCTTAAAGCATAATCATTTACTAATCTCTCCATTCACTGGCACCCAGGCTTTAGGTTGCTTACAGTACCATCAATAACGAGTTGACCGCCCATCTAAGTACTGAGCAGGCACATTGCTCATTAATTTCGATGATCTGGTGGTAACCGATGTTTTCAACGAGACTTGAGCATAAGTCAAACATCCCAAGTTTCGTTTTGATTACATAGGTACTTGGCAAAATCTGAGATTTTTCCCAACGAATGAAATTCGCTTCAAGCATCCTTTCAAGTTTCCTCTCAAGTGGCTTGAGCCAAAACATCTCATACCATCAATGAGGAGTTGGTAAAAATTTGGGTACAAGAAATAATTCGATCATAGAGTAATGATGCACAAAAAAATTGTCAGGCACCAATACCTAACATCATATAAAGTAGAATTATGGATATTTGCCAAGATATCTCAAAGCAACTAATAAAAAAAAGCGTGCTATGTGAAAATATTGCAATTGGATGAGTCAACAGACAATTCTGATTCGAACAAACTAATCTTTCTTGTCTTGTATGGCAAAGATGAAACACGTTCTATTTTGTGAAGCAATGAAAACTATAAACAAAGCTCAAGATGAATTTAATATTGTGAAATGTTTTTTTTTTTCGTAAGACATGGATAAGAAATATAGTTACTAAGTTTTGCCTAGATGTGGCACAAAGCCAGAAGTATATGTCACTCAGTGAGAATAGAACTCATAAACAATGATCCGCTATTTAGCTTCCTAATGATTACAACTCGGAATGTACCCATCGATTAGACTTAAACTTCCCCTGGAAAAAGATTATTGAATTAACACAGTTGTTGACTTTGATTTCTTATTCCGCTGTAAATAAACTCTGAAATCAGAATGTTCAGTTGTTAAATAAAAAATGTTTTGCGCCTTATCTGTTATTAGTTTATTTACTGCAAAATAGAATAAAACAAGGTGAACATCTTCTAAATGAGTTAATTCCATAATTTTTGCCAGGGTTACTACAACATCGGCTCCATATATTCTGAAGAACACATTACTGGATTTGCCGTACTTATGAAAAGGAAAATTCCTGGCTTTCATATCTCATAGTTTTCTTCATTGGTATATGCTTGTAAAATTTACTTCAATATATGCAAGGCGTTTTAACTATATATGTAATTATGAATACAATCAAGAAGAGTCTTTAAACCAGCATTCATTGAAAGAATAGAGTGATGTCATCTAGTGTGTGATCAGAGTTAAACTAAAACCATAGAATGATGTGCAACTTATTTGTATTAGATAAGAATACTTGATAAATAGAATGAATGATATTAACAAGAAATACTTGAATCCGTTTAGCTGTCTTTAAAAATTAAGTTACTGACAAACTGTTCGCTTCCAAATATATATATATATATAAACAAGATTTGACATTGGATAACCCACAAAGGTTGAAATGCCGTAAGAGACCAATCAACTTACTATTTGATATCATTTGAGATGTACATTGTGTTTCAGAAAAATTATCTAATTTCGTAACGTAATAATTTTACCATTTTTCGTCTAAATGACCTCAAATGTTGATAGAATTTTTAGGAACAACTCCAAATTCTGTTTAATGTTTAAACGCCTTTTCTTATCGTCAAGTGAATGGCGTTTCTCTACGTAAAAAAAAACAACATTAAACAGAATTTTGAAGTGTTTCTGTTTGTTTCATTGAAACTTAAGATCATTTATACGAGAATTTAGCGGCTCATTGGCCTAGTGGGTTATCTTGGAGAGCTGGGTTTAATCCCAGGTCGCGTCATACCAAAGACTTTAAAAATGGTACTTGATACCTCTTTGCTTAACACTCAGCAATATAAGGTACGTATCAAGGGTAAAGGGGAGCAATCCAGGGATAGGAGTGGCACCTTCCCCTACACCTCTGTGTAGTAGCTACTGAAAAGGGAGCCTTCTGGTGGCCCTCGACTACGGTCACCATCTTTACTTACTTATATAAAGGTGAAATGATTAACCCGTTTTAAAATTTACGTTTTTAACCATGTGAAGGGATGCATTCCTTCTAGAAAAGTTGAGATTGGACTTGTATTTCTCTTTCATATTTCTTTCATATTCCCCAGAAGTTATACGAATGCTGTCATATTTGTCAGACACTTTCACTCGATTCAACGAACTGAATAATTTGCTTTTGTAACATGGCGTTCTAAACTAAAGGCCTTTTCTGTTGGGTTGGCTAAGGTTGGCAGTGTTGGATGTGGTCAGACCTTAATTGATTTATTTTTCATTTATTTGAGGATAATGACAAATTAAAAGTCAAATGAATGAAAATACGTTGTTTTTTTTTTTGTTAGTTTGTTTGTTTGTTTGTTTTTTGTTTGTTTGTTTTTTGTTGTTTTTTTTATGTTTTTGTTTTTGTTTGTTTTGTTTTTTCTTTTTTCTTGTAAAAGAAATAATCTATATAATATTACAATTTCATTAAACAGAAACATTTTAGTATAAATAACACAAATGTCTATGATAGTTTCAAAACATTTAGAGCTAGTTTTTTATTTGGTCTGGGTGTGTAATGTTTTCAATAGTTTTTCAAAAATGTGTTTGCAAGAATATAGGCATGCTTTCTTTCTATATTGAAAAAAAAATAAAACTCGGAAAAAACAAACCTAAAAATGTCACTCAAAGATTTATGACACCTTTTCCTACATTGTATGGAAACGGATAAAACCAAAAAAATAACAATTTCGACGAGTGGTAAGAAAGAACTTTGAGTTTTCCATGGTCAATTGAATTGGTATATTTTTCATACTTTTCAAACTAAAACTTTGTTTCACATTCACTTGGTTGATTATCTTTTCTTTTAACATATCCAGCTATGTACACAAGAACTATTTTTATTTCATCAGAAAGAGATGATTCTAAATTTGCAAGATTATTAAATAGTTCAAAACATTCCACACAAAATTTGTGTTCACAACCTATACATTGGTGACCTTGACAAACATCAAAAGTTTCAATATCTACATTCTGATTCTAAAGTAAATAAAAAAAATGATATGCAGCTTTTCAATACATAAAATAGGATCCACAAGATCCTTGACGATGTTTGCCAAATTCTGTTTCTAAAAGGTTAGTTATAAATTGCCCGAGTAACACATATATATGTATGGCTTGTAGCTGAAAGTTGTCGACATACAGTAACAATGTCATTGCAGATATGGTGTATGGTAGTCACAGTATGTCTGTATAATTGTTTCATACAATTATCTTGACTCTCAATCACATTCAGAAATCAACTTGACTGTCATTTGTAATTCTGATTTCAGCACGTTGAGGGTCATTTTTTTTAAATTTTTACTTGTTTTGCAAGCAAAGACACAGCACATCCGGGGAATTGCTGCAAATTAGGTAAATTTGAAAAGATGGATTAAGCTTTTTAAGCCACAATTATCTAAAGAAAAAAGGAGATTTAGAACGTAATTATCTCGAAATGTGACCACTTTTTATCTTGGTAATTTTTCTTTTCTTGGGTCATATTACAATTTTAGCGTTTCTGTGCATCCATTATTTAAAAGAATTGACAATTATAAGAAGAGAAGTTCAATTTCCCTCATTATTCTCAATTTTACTGCTTCAATTTAGGAATAACTTTTTCAGCCAAATTAATTACAATATTAATTTCTACTTCCCACAGAATAAGTCAAAAATAAATCTTGGAGGGGTTCCTTAGGTCTGAGAGACCATTTTTAAAAAGTATCTTACAGTCTGTTCGTTTTGAGGCATATCATTAACTAGTATGTACAATAGGTTTTATTCATTTTTATATTTGAATTGATTAATCCACCTTAAAACTGTTTTATCTTTCGATGGCTGTTTTATTCTCTTTTATAGAAGCCACTATTATTGAGGAGCAGCAGTAGTTCCCCGATGTCTCAATACAAACGATAAGGAAAAGTGGCGAGAGAGGGTCAGGGATATCCGTGCTACCAGCACGACATGATGATGATCAAAACTGTTTTAATGTAATAAAAACCAGCGAAGGTAGCATAATACTTCTCTCAACCAGAAATAAAATGATTTTTTCAATTTTCCCCCGTACAATTAATTAAGCACTCCACAATAAAAAAAGAGAATTGATTTATTTCCATTCTAATAATGGATTCAATTTGTATTATTAGTCTATATATTCTGTGCAAAGATTCTTTTCAAAGGTTGATGGGAGAAGATAGTAAAAAAGAAAGGAAATGCCCATGGGGATTTAACAACTAATAGATTATCAGCTAACCCTGATGTGAAAAACTCTCAAGGAGTAAGATAATAATAACGTCACAAATAAACTCGGCAAAACGACTAAACTGAATGATAGTCAAGAACAAAAAAAAAAGAACCTGCTGAATCGTGGATTTTGCAGTTCTGGCTGATCACTGGGTAAAACTGAAAGAAAGCTAAAAGAAGTATAAGGACCTGGACCTTGCTAGAGAACTGAAAGCAATATGAAACATGAAAGTGACAGTGATACCAATTGTAATTGGTGCGCTTGGTACACTTACAAAAGAATTGGTAAAGGGACTAAAGGGCTAGGAAATAAGAGAACGAGTGGGGACCATCCAAACAACAGCATCATTAAGATCAGCCAGAATACTGAGAAGAATCCTGGAGAGTTGAGGAGACTTTTTGTCCCTCTGTCTCTAGGGAGAAACCATCAGCTAATATTTGTGTAAAAAACCCTAAAAAGAATAAAATAATAATAATAATTTGCTATGTAAATTTATTGTAAATGTAATATTCAGCGACCCCAAAAATTAAAAAAATTCTTCTATCTAATTTGTATATTTGTGATCTGGAGCACTTAATCAATAGGAATGTGTGGAAAAATTGAGAAAAAAAAGATTTATTTTTGATCTCGGGGTATTATTAGAATTTCTCTACGGAGTTCAATTTACAATCAATCTTATATAACAAACTGAACACCGCTCTTTAAATAAAGAAATAGATTAGTGGGGATATTATTCATGATCTAGATTATCTAATTAATAGTTTTCTGAGGAAAAAATTAGAAAATATTTTTCTCGTTGTGAGGCATTTTCACTACCTTTTAAAAACCATATCGGATGATGAATTCTGTAACAAGATATGATGACAGACATGAAACGAAATAAACATGTAAGTTATTTTATTCTATTTATTTTGTTGTTCAGAAATGAAGAAGGAACAAGTGCTAAACTAACATTTTGTCTCATGGATATATTTTTTAAGATAAAAAAAACCTCTTAAAATGCGTGGTTTACAGCATTTTTAAGATATCTAAAAATGGAAATTTTTAATTAAAATATTAAATATTTCACGCATTTTAACGGGGTTATATAATTACGGAATGTTTTTTTTATATTAATCATTTTTCGTTAATTATATTTTATCATTCAGTTTATTTGGGCTTTGAACTATTCGGCTCTTAGTTCAGGTGCACAGACATTGGGTACAGTCTACGCTCGCTTGCAGAGGATATGACAATCACTGTTGTCATAATAAACCCCAGATAGGAAATGAGACTGGAGTGTGAATGACATCATGCCCGGAAGCGATGGGCTGAGAATTTGGGTATTTTGAAAAACACGTCAGCTGGAGACAAGATGCCGAATTGAGAATCAGCTGCAGATTGAGGGCTTTGGGTCCTCAGTGACCCACGGTTGAGCAACCCCAACCAAGATGAGGAAGAAGTTCTGCTATGGACGTGAGAAGAACTTTGGGTCAAAATAACAGTCTGTCTCCGACTCCAACTCATCTCTCCCACACAACCAACGTCAACCCTTTCGAGAATAAAGTGTGAGAGATATATTTTTATAAAGAAGTGTATTCGTTCGTTCATTGAAGTTCGTCATTATTGTTGACTATGTTTCCGCATATATTTGTATACGTATATGTATACGTATAGTTGTATTGTGGCTATACAACAACGCTAAACAGTAAACATTTATTTCTAAATACTTTAAAGAAAAACAGTAAAGTCTAACGAACTTTAACAGAAATCGTGGCGTAATGGCAAAACGGGTGGACTGCGGTCTCAAAGTAAGTGAGTTCGAACTACGTTCAACCTGATTCGTTCACTTTCTGTCTAATGCCCTTGAGAAAGATATGAATCTCCTTATCTTCGCAGCCATGGGTTGAATAGTGTCATTGCTGTCCTTTCACAAGGGTGGCTTTGGAAGTAAATTACTCATGAAGGTTGATATGCCATTAATTAAAGAAACCAAACTCTGAATTAACTTTCATTAAAAAAGGTTTGAGTTTATTCAGGGTTTGGTTTAGTTTCTTTGTTTAATGGCATATCAACATTTGTAGGTTATTTAATGCCAAAGCCATCCTTCTCGAAGAACAGTAATGGTACTATTTAACCCATAGCTGAGAGGATAAGGGGGTTCATGCCTTTCCCAAGGGTATTTGCCCTAAAGTGAACGTAATAGCGCGACTGGAGTACGAACTCGCTTTCTACGATTCCGCAGTCCATCGCTTTAACCATTACACCTAGAACACCCCAGAGTTTATTCAACATTTTTCATAGAATGTTTTATGGAAAAATGTTAAATTAACTTTATTTCAAAATTTTTAAATAAACTTCCAAGACCAAGTAGAGTCTTGAATGGCATTTTTAGCTGCAATTTTTGGACCAAAAATCTTTAGTCCGAAAGGTATAAAATAAAAAGAATTTATACTTCAAATGAATTATCATCATCATCATCATGTCGCGCCATCAGTACGGATATCCCTGACCCTTTCTCGCCACCCCTCCCGATTGTCCATTGCTTCCGGCAGTTTTTCAGGGCTACATCCCGAATCGACACAGAGCTGCTGTATGTAGGTTCGAGTTGGTCATCCTACTTCTTTTCGTCCATGTGAAGAGGTCCACAGGAGTACATCACTTATAAGCTAGTCCCTACTTCTCCAACAGAGTCCCGGATGTCTGGTTCGTCTAACTTGGATAGTTTTCGTGATGGGTGGTAGGTGGCCGTACAGCTGCTACTTTGTGGGGTGTTGCCTCCAGGTCTTGTTCAATATTACTCGCAGCATTCTTGTGTTGTTGCCGTCCAGCCTTTTTTAAGTGTTAAAGTAAAACTGTCTTCGAATTACTTAAGCCAACTACAAAAGCGAAGTCACGAAATCTCAAAAATGCATTCCTTAGCGTCCACTTCTAGCACTTAGCTGGTTGTGGAAGAATATTATTCAAGGTACGTTTCGATGAAGTAACACTGCCGTTTTATGAATATGCGTGTTAACATGCAAACACAGGTGCTATGCAAGTATGGCCAGTACACATAAAGAGGATACATAAGCGATTACCAATGGGGATTGTTGTACTAATGCTCCAGAGCCCAATTGCCAAGTGGAGACCATGACGTACGCACGAGGCGAAACTATAAGAAAAGACAAAGACATTAAATTTACATCGAAGCAGCAGAAACAGAATGCAAGATAAGATATAACAACGATATCATATAATTGAAAAATACGAAAATAAAACAACGATATCGGAATATATCTGGAATAAGTGCATCGATACAAAAGAAAATAATTCAGAAAACAATAACAGAGTAACTTTTCTCTCAAAGTGAAAGAAAAAGAAAAATATTCAAACGAAAAAAAAGTATTAGAGTCAAAATTTAGACACCAAAACAAATTCCAAATAAAAACAGAAAAAAATAGGGATCGACAAAACTCCAGAAAAACGTGGCAATACCAGATTGAATGAAATAAACATACAATTTCGGAATAACAGAAAAAATATTCATCTAAGTAATTGCATATGTAGATGTTATGGATTAAATGCATAAAATTATTAATATGTTGACTTCAGTTGATTATATATTTTTTCCAGTACATTCTATTTTCATGAAGGTGCGAAGTTGCGAAGTCGCCAGTATAATTCGGACAACGTATTCACATCCTTTTTTGTTTGACTTTACGTTAAAAAAGCTCTCAATGTCCCAAACGACAACCAAGCGATGAACAAGAACATACGGATGAATATATCAGGTTGTATCAAAAGGATTTTTATTCTTTAGTTATCTGGATTTTGATGACAAAACATTCGCGAATCCACTTCCCGAATGCTACGAATGGTTTCATCAGCTTTGAAGTCCAATTCAAAATAATGTCTCATTTTTTAAAGAATCTTAATAATTGTATGTTATTACAACATCGGAAACAGCCAAAGACTATTGAAAATAAAATGATATCTAAGATAATGATATTCATTTGAAATCCCCAAAAGTATTAGCATTAGATAAGAATACTTGAAACTATACAATTATGAGCAAATTATTTGCTTATGATAGAAAATATTTAATGTCATATAACTATGTGCAATAACAACACAAATATGAAATTATACATGTAGAATGAACGCAATTCCCTAACGTCTTGGAATGAAATAGCCCAAACGGGTTGACAAGACGTTAAACTTAATCAATCAACAATCAGTCTGTAATTAGTAGACAACTGAACACACCTCGGTAGCAATATCTCATCTACTGAAAGCGATGTCAACTTAACCATAGATAAAGCGTGTACTGCTTTGGAAATTTGATCTTTGATGAAATAAAAACTAAATTCATAAACATCTTAGCATAATATAAACCTACACTGGTTGACATGCCATAAAATCAACATATAAATCATATATATATATATATATATATATATATATATATATATAATATATATAACTATGTGCAATAACAACGCAAATATGAAATTATATATATATATATATATATATATATATATATATATTTCTTTTCTTTCTTCTTTTTTACAAACACAATCTCGGGGGTTTAAACTTTAACAATGGATTTTCCATTGAGGGAAGAGTTCGCATTAATAAACAACATCGACTTTCTCTTTGGTTGTAAAAATCAAAACAATTAATAAAAAATAACAAATAAAACAAAACAAGGAGTCGTAATATATTGATACTAAAAGCATCATAAAAAAAAAAAAAGGTAATATGGAAATTTGATGCCTTAACCCAGAGACTCAACAATGCTTTCGTGGGGAGGGGACTTTAAGAGAATCATCAGTTACTCACTATGTGAGCAGTTTTGGGGATTCAAGAGTAAAACTTTGAAATCACACAGGGTTCCACAACAGTGTTCGTGACGCACTATTTTCCCTCAAATTTTCAATGAAAATAAATCGTCAAGGAAAATTTAGACTCTGCGGAACATATACAATTTACTCTTTGTGAAACATATATATATATATATATATATATATATATATATATATATATATATATATATATATAGGAGGCAGTATCATAAGTAATCTTTATGAGAGTACATATAATATCCTTTGATGTAAACATTTGTAAAAACGAACTTACTGATAAAACACTTTGATATATATAGAGTAGTGTGTGAGTGTGATAGAGTGATAGTGTGATGAGATGTAGTGTATGACGTGAGTGTGTGATATATATATACATATACATATATATACATATATATATATACATATATACATATATATAAATACATATATATATATACATATATATATACATATATATATATGCATATATATATACATATATATATATACATATATGTACATATATATATACATATATATATACATATATATATGTACATATATATATATACATATATATACATATATATATATATACATATATACATATATATATATACATACATATATATATATATATATATAGTAATAGTGATTCATAACTGTTTAAAATGTGCTCCGTAGCTAATATCTCCTCGTGGCTAAATGGTTAGAACCTTTTGTTTGGCGTGTGAGTCAACCGGGTTTCGATCCCAGCTGCGGGGAGATACTGTCTACCCACAGTGATGAGTTCTAATAGAACGAAACAGATCTGTCGGTGGATGACTATAGATATATATAGTCATCCACAGACAAATATATATATATCTATAGTCATCCACTATACATATATATAATTGTGTGTGTTTTTGTATGGATGTGTGTGTGTATTTAATGGTTGCTTGATTTTACAGCATTTCAACCCCTGTTGAGTTACTTATAGCCGAAGTCATTTTTTAAGTAATTATAGTGTTTCAAATGACAATTCCAATTCTATGATGATTATAGGTATGCAATTATAAGTAAGTCAAGTTGGCGACCGTAGTCGAGGGTAACCTGAAGTCTCCCTTTTCGATAGCTACTACACCAAGGTGAAGAGGAGGATGCTACTCCTTTCCCTGGATTGCTCCATTTTACCGTTGATCGGTACCTTATAATGCTGAGTGTTAAGTAAGATAGCATCAAGTACCATTTTTTGAGTCTTTGGTATGACTCGACCTGGGATTGAACCCAGCTCTCCCGAGCCATTAGCGAACACTCTAACATTTTAATGCAAGTAAATTTTTACACAATTATATGCCTTCAAGCAACCGTTCCCCTTTGATGATAATAATTTCCGAACAATTATATATTTTCAATTATATATTGTTATTTAATTCAAATAATCAACTAGACTTTATTTAACTTTGAGTAATTATTCCTATCAAATACAAATAATTTGTATACAAATAAAAGCAGGACACATGGCGTAATGGTTATAGGCATTGGTTCCCTAAGCTTCTAAGGAGACAATCATCTGCATGTTCAATCCTGACTGCAGGCGAGTAACAAGACAGGAATACTTAACACTTGTACCCGGTTATGGCTAACGGAATCAGAACAGGCAACCCCCGTGGATTCAATAAAAGACGTAGTTCGAAGTTCCGTGAAGGTTCCCGATTTCGACAAACACCTGAAGAAGGCCAGAGGACATATCGGTCGAAACTTTGTGGAAATAACAAAAAAGATGAAGAAATCGTCCGAAAACCCTTAATGATACAAATAAAAGATTTCAAATCTTTAATTTTAAGAGGCTATGTGTTAATACAGCTCAAAACTATTTTTAAAATGATATAAACTAATATATTTGACCTGTAAATGAGAACTTAACATGTACAGCAACTCTAAGACAAAGTGAACCTGGAGGTCATAACGATAAATTGTTGACAACACACAAAGATTTATAAAAATTGTTATCGTTAATCTTTTCTGTGCGGATTCCTTTACAGTATTTCTATGAGCACCCAGAAATGCTTGTAGAACCATTACCCTAAAATTATAGAAGCTACAATTTTGCCTCGTAAAGTATAATACGTCCGATGTTAGACTGAATTATACGTTACCCGTTTGGCACCCGATATAATTGTATATTTTCTCACATCAATGATCAAGATTTTGATTATTGATATCTAAGATAAGCTGACAGGCCCTTACAACTTGAATAATAATAATAATAATAATAATAATAATAATACTTGGTCAGACGACCAGACCATATAATAATCAATAAAAAAAAGAGAACTTGCAGAATTGTAGACTTTGCTCTCCCGGCCGACTACAGACTAAAATTAAAAGAAAGTGAAAAAAAAAGAATAAGTACTTGGACCTTGCTAGGGAACTGAAAAAATTGTGAAACATGAAAGTGACGGTGATACCAATTATAACTGGTGCTCTTGGTACAGTTACCAAAGGTTTGGTAAAAGGACTAGACGATTTAGAAATACGAGGACGAGTGGACACCATCAAAACTACTGCGTTATTAAGATCGGCCAGAATACTGAGAAGAGTCCTAGAGACTTGAAGAAAGTTCCAGTCACTCAAACTCCAGAGAAAGACCATCAGCCAACGCTGATGTGAAAAACTCACAAGGAGTAACTATGATAACATTAGCAAACTTGCGCAAAAAAGAGTATAAGGCAAGACACGACTGGGTAGGGAAGGAGATCAACTGGAAATAAAAATTTAATCATACTACCAAATGGTATATGCACAAACCAGAATCCGTCCTAGAAAATTAGACGCACAAAATTCTCTGGGATTTTAAGAAAGAAATGGATCACCTGATCCTAACCAGAAGACCAGACATGGTGATAATTGACAAAAAGCAGAAAACCCACCGCCCTGTGGACATTGCCGTTCCTGTGTACAACAAAGTGAAAATCAAATAAAAGGAAAAGAGAAGCAATTACTTGGAACTCACCACTGAACTAAAAAAGCTGAGGAACATGAGAGTAACGGTGATACCAATTGTAATTGGAACGATTCCCAAAGGAGGATTGGAAGAGTTGGAAATCAGGGAATGGGTCAAGATCATCCAAACTATCGCGTTGTTGAGAACGGCCAGAATACTAAGAAGAATCTTGGATATCTGAGGAGACTTACCTTCATTCAGACCCAATGAAAGACCATCAGCTATTTGCTTTTCAAGCTGACCACAGGGTAAAACTGAAAGAAAGCAAAAAGAGAGATAAATACCTAGACCTTGCAAAAAAAAAAACAAAAAAAATCTATGGAACCTGAAAGTGACGAAGATACTAATTGTAATTAGTGCGCTCGGCGCAGCTACCAAAGAATTAGTACTGGGACTGGTGAAATGACTAGAGGACTTGGAAATGAGGACTTGTGAAGATCACCCAAACGACAGCATGATTAAAATCGGCCAGAATACTGAGAAGAGTCCTGGAGATTTGAGGAGACCTTCTATCACTCAAACACCAGTAAGAAACCATCAGCAAATGCTGGTGTGAAAAACTCTCATAAGAGTAAATAATAATAATAATAATAATAATAATAATAATAATAATAAGAAGAAGAAGAAGAAGAAGAAGAAGAAGAAGAAGAAGAAGAAGAAGAAGAAGAAGAAAACTACAAATACCTGGGAATATTAGAAGACAACATCAAGATAAATAGAAGTGAAAGAAAAAGCAAGAAAGAATTATCTCAGAAGATGAAAACTTCGCGAAATCAAATTCTGCAGGAGAAATCATCTCAAAGGAATAAATACCTGGGTAGTCTACCTTGTAAGATACTCAGGACGATTCTTAAAATTGACAAGGGAGGAACTCAGACAAGTTGAATCAAAGAACAAGGAAAATAATGACGATACAGTAAGCCTTATCCTTGATGGGTGACATAGACAGACAGAAATGACTGGAGGGAACTCGCTTGCATTAAAGATGATGAAGATGCAAAATTCCAGGGACTCGAAGAATTTACAAAAAATTAGCAAAGAAAGGTTGATTACAACAGCTAACAACAGCAATATTGAGAGAACTAAGTTAAAAACTAACAGGAAAACAACAAGCAAAAACGCATAAGACAACAACAGGAAGAAAAACAATGGTATCCATATTTCAAGTCACAAACGAAGACAATTTCGCTTGAGATGACCTGGACAAGGGTAAAAAGGGGAAACCTCTTGAGAGAAAGTGAATCTATATTAATAGCTGCACAAAATAATACCATAAGGACTAATATCAAAGATTAAAATGATAATACGAGGGAAAATAGCAAGTGTATATCATACGGTGACAGCAATAAAACAGAGAATGTAGAAAAATGACCCATAAGAAATACAAGAACAGATATGACTGCGTTGAAAAGGTGATCAACTGTGAATTGTGCAACTACGTGGTTCATTCAAAGAGTTTCCAGATTTTTTTTGTCCATGCATATAAAATTGTCGTAGACACTTGAAAATTCACTATGTTATTGCTATACATCTTATGAGATGACTGACCAATTTTTATGATTTCACGTTCAAATGAACTGCTACAGCAGCAATTGGAATACACCCTACTAAAGCCTGATTGTCACTGCTGGTGAATTTCAAAAATGCAATCTGGACGAGAGGATAATTTAGAAAAACAATATGCAATAAAATTGTGTTTTAAACTTGAAAAAAATGCCACAGAAACGTATGGAATGCTTCAGACTGCTTTTGGACCACCTTGCATGAATCGAGCATCAGTCATTGAGTGACATAAGAGATTTAAGGAAGGCAGGGAGTCTGTTAGGGATGATGAGAGGAGTGGGAGGATTAAGGAAGTCAATACACCAGAGTTGATTGGCCAAGGGGTTAAGATTAGGGTTACTATGTTGAGGTTTTAAGGGAGTTCAGCTAGAGATTCCTAGGGAAGAGGCCAGCACTCTTCAAATTGAGTCAGTAGCATTTCCACCAGGACAATACACTAGTCCACAACTCCATCCTTGTCACAGACTATTTGACCAAGATGGGCATCAAGACACTTCTTCAGTTCCCAAGAGTCCAGACCTTGCTCCCTGTGACTTTTGGTTATTCCCTAAGCTCACAGGCTGTCGTCATGAGACAATTGAGGAGATGAAAGAGGCTGGGACGAAGGTCATTGACACGCTCGCACAAGAGGACTTCCATGGGGCCGTGAAGAAGTTGTTGGAATGGTACAACAAGTGCATTGCAGCCGGAGGAGATTACTTCGAAAGGGACTAGAGTTTCATGTGTGTACTATCAATAAAAGTGCCCATACGAAAATGGTATGGAAACTTATTTAATGATCCTCGTAGTATATGCACAAACAAGAATCTGTCCGAGAAAATGAGACCCATAAGATTCTCTGGAACTTTCAGATACAAACGGAACACTCAATCTCAGCAAGTAAACCAGACTTAGCAATAATTAACAAGAAAAAAAAAACTTGTCGTTTAGGGGATTTTGCTGTTCTAGCCGAGCCGAACACAGACTGAAAATAAAAGAAAGCAAAAAAAATAGACAAATACTTAAATTTTTCCACAGAGCTGAAAGTGACGGTGATGCCTATTGCTTTTGGTGCACTTGGAACGATCTCCAAAGGCTTGGAAAAAGAGAATGAGCGAGCAAGACACACCAAAGGGATAATCGAAGCCATACAGACTAGTTCTGTTAAGATCTGTTAAGATCAGCCAGAATACTTAAACCATCCTGAAGACATGCAGAAACCTGTGGTCACTCAGACTTCCGTAAAAACGCCAATAGTGTATTGTATCATTAGTATACAATTAATATTAATTATATGTTATGTCTTTAGTAAGTTATGTTGTTATTAGTATTAATAGGTTATTACCATTATTCCGCCCCAATGAGTGTCCTGGGAATGACACTAAACAGTCTGATGGAGAGGTCTCAGTAATGCTGGAGCTTTGGGGAATGCTGAGCACACCTTCATGGCTGTTGCTCCCAGGTACACTCTGGCCCGGCGTGGTAGCACCTGATAGGGCCCTATCTATGGGTTAAATAGGACTAACGGCATACTTATGCTAAACTGAATTGTTTGATTAAACTGAATAGCTTGAAAATAGAAATGTTTTTGACAATTAAACCGTACTTACATTGAAACAGCGTGCTTATGGTAAACTAAATTGATTGAAATTAAACTGTTCTTACACTAAACTGAACTGTTATTTATAACTGTTTGAATAAACTGAATACTTTGAAATAGAAATGTTTTTGACAATTAAACTGTGTACTCATGCTAAACTGAATTGTTTGAAATAGAACTGATTATTTACATAAAAATGGATTTGGCGTTAAATAACCTATAAAGGTTGATATGCCATAAAAACCCAACCAACCAATCATTACACTATATTATTATTATTTATTTGTAGTATTATGTTCTGAATGTTATGTTTCGAAACACTACAAGAGAAGACAAAAAAGTACCCCAAATAACGAATATGAGAATTTTGTTGAAGCACACCTTGAGGCGGCATCAAAGTGTATTCAACCAAAACCCAGAACTAAATATAGAGTCCCTTGGGAAACGTTAGCGGTTAGAGAAAAACGTGCACTCGTGAAAACTGCATCCAAAAGCTATCGGAAGAACCCAACAAACGCAAATGCCCGAAAACTAGAAAAGGCACAATATCAATTAACAGAAATATATCTAAAAGAACAGACAGAATACATACAAAATCAGATAGATAAGATTAGAGACTCGGTGGAAGATAGGCAAGTTAGGATAGCCTGGCAAACAATAAACGAAGTAAGTAGAAGAAAGAGCACAGCCAAAGCAAAATTGAAAGCTGCAAGCCAACAAGAAACAGCATTTCGAAAATCTACTAGGAAACCCACCGAAAATAACAAATGAACCGATCACCAGAATTATCAGTAAGCAATTAGACATTAAACTAGGTCCGTTCACCAAAGAACTCGACTCGGTTCTTAGAAAAATTAAAATTAGGAAAACTGCAGGGCTAGACGAGATCACCCCAGAAGAATGGAAGACTAGACAATTCGACGATATACTACTCCGACAATGCAACGCAGTCTATAATCAAAATAGGATAGAAAGATGAACGAAGGGATGGCATATCAACTCTTGATGGTTATTCAATGCCAAATCTTCTTTATACATATATAGATATATTATACATGAGTTGTAAGTGAATATTTTGTCGATAACTTTATTTTAAACGTGCTCCAAAACTGCTACGCAGTCTATAATCAAAATCCAATAGACAGATGGATGAAGGGATGCATCATCCCCTTCCCTAAAAAGGGTGACCTCGGATTAGCCAAGAACTACCGAGGGATAACACTTACATCCATAGCAGTCAAAATTTACAATGCCCTACTACGAAACCGCATAGAACCCAAAATAGACAACATCCTTAGGAAAAACCAAAATGGCTTCCAGAGAAATAGATCCACAACATCACAAATCTTGACCATCCGTTGAATCCTTGAAGGCGTTCGGGCAAAAAACCTACAGGCGACATCAACCGAAAAAGACATCGACACACGACTAACGAAAGCATGGACAGCTATCGATAGGCTCTCGATCATATGGAAATCAGACCTGACCGATAAAATGAAACGCAGTTTCTTCCAGGCTGCGGTTGTATCGATACTACTATATGGATGCACGACTTGGACGCTAACAAAACGGCTGGAGAAGAAACTAGACGGCAATTACACTAGAATGTTGAGAGCAATATTGAACAAGTCCTGGCGTCAACACCCCACAAGACACCAACTATACGGCCACTTGCCTCCCATCACGAAAACTATACAAATTAGACAAAGCAGACACGCAGGACACTGCTGGAGAAGCAAGGACAAACTCATCAGTGATGTACTCCTATGGACTCCTGCATATGGCCGAGCAAAAGCAGGACGACCAGCTTGAACATACATACAGCAGCTATGTGAGGATTCGGGATGTAACCCTGAAGACCTGCCAGAGGCGATGAATGATAGGGAGAAGTGGCAAGAGAGGGTCAGGGATATACGTGCTGGCGGCACGACTTGATGATGATGATGATGATGATGCTATTTATATTATTAGCATATTATTAGTAGTTATATGATTAGTATGTTAAAGGGTTATAGTATTTGTATTATTAGTACTTGTGCTATGTTTGTAGTTTTAATATAATCAAAGAAAATATTTGCTCTTGTTGGAGCAAAGTAG
The DNA here is from genome assembly GCA_963585895.1 of Sepioteuthis lessoniana. Lineage (NCBI taxonomy): Eukaryota > Metazoa > Mollusca > Cephalopoda > Myopsida > Loliginidae > Sepioteuthis > Sepioteuthis lessoniana. The sequence goes on from CAUZXS010001498.1 coordinate 88,594, forward strand.
TAGAGATATTGCTACATGACATATCAAGATCATGTGACATGATTTGAATATTGTTCCAACCCCCTTTGATATGAATTCCTGTGATATCAAATAATTTATTCGTAAAAATAAAGAGCAATAAAAACTCGTTCTAAAAAGTCTCAGAATTCCGTAAAGGTATTCGCACTACAACTAGAACTGCTACTGCTGAGTCGTTAGTAAAAATTGGCATGGAAAAATGAGAACGAAGTTAATAGCAGAAGTATATAAGGCTAGATATAAATAGATATAAGTGTTCCAGTCAGCTGTCTGAAGCTTTCAAAATGCTACTGATATTGTAAGTTTCCCTGTCATCAGAATATTTAGAATTTTACTATTACTATGAATAGATAGTCAACTATGTTGCGTGGGAAAATTCAAAGAGGAAAAAGACGATTTTAAAACTTCTTTAGATGCATCATTTATGACTAAAAATCAAAGCCCTTCTTTCAGGAATGAACAAGCTCTTATGGTATGACATATATGTTTGAATATTGATAAAAATTATCTAATTGTTCTGTATTCTTGGAATTTAAAAGTATCATAATTTCTCTGAAAAAGAAGAAAAACAGTGATAGAAAGCAACACGATAAAGATTTCAGATAAAAAAAAAACCTGGTCCCTCTGTTGGCTGTAGCTGTAAAATATGCTGACTGCCACTTCGCAGTGGGTTAAGACCCTCCTCTCAAAGGTCCTGAGTATGATTCTCTACTGCATCTGATGGTGAGGCCCCAATTCTGGACCTTTTGGAATATGGAATACCCTTTCATTATCATTACTCCAAGATCCACTCCAGTTTGGAGTGGTGGTATCTGTTGGGGTCTCATCTATGCATAGAAAAAAACTATTCAATCATTTATCATACTTGAAACTACTTAACTGTGTGCAAGCAAATGAGCTATCATCATCATCATCATCATCATCATCATCATGTCGTGCCGCTAGCATGGATATCCTTGACCCTCTCTCGCCATTTTTCCCTATCGTTCATCGCCTCTGGCAGGTCTTCAGGTCTACATCCCGTATCCTCACATAGCTGCTGTATGTATGTTCTAGCTGGTTGTCCTGCTTTTGCTCGGCCATATGTGGGGTTCTATAAGAGTACATCACTTATGAGCTCGTCTCTGCTTCTCCAGCAGTGTCCTGCGTGTCTAGTTCGTCTAATTTGGATAGTTTTCATGATGGGAGGCAGGTGGCCGTATAGTTGGTGCTTTGTTGGATGTTGCCGCTGGGACTTATTCAATATTGCGCGCAACATTCTTGTGTAGTTGCCGCCTAGCTTCTTCTTCGGCCGTTTTGTTAGCGTCCAAGTGGTGCATCCATACAGCAGTATCGACACGACCGCTGCCTGGAAGAAACTGCGTTTCATTTCATCGGTCAGGTCTGATTTCCATATGATCGATAGTTTATAGATAGCTGTCCATGCCTTTGTTAGCCGCGTGTCGATGTCTTTTTCGGTTGATGAGACACTGCTTCCTAGGTAGGTGAATTTGTCTACCAGTCTCCAAAAGGTTCCGTCTATTGTGGAAATGTGGCCTGCTTGATTAAAGCACATATATTCAGTTTTCTGTGCATTGACATGGAGACCAATGCCTGCGGCGGCTCGTTCCAAACTATGCAGTAGCGTTTCTGATTGGTTGGGCGTATTTACCAGTATCGCTATGTCATCGGCGTAGTCGGTGTCGGTAATTGTTTTTTGCGGGGTACCTTCTGCTTCTTTTCTTTGTCAGCTCGAAGCCATTTTCTCTGATTTTATCGATCGATGTTCTAAGTACGTAGTGTAGGTATGGAGCTAGCGTGTCCCCTTGTAGTACTCCTGCTACAATTTCGAAGTATTCTGTGTCGCCATCCGGTGAACGTACTTTCACTTTGGTGTTTCTATAGAGAATCGTTATTGTTGCTACAGTTTCTTTTGGTAGGCCGTTTGCTAGTAGGATTTGTTCCATCTTCCTTCTCTTAATGGAATCGAAGGCTTTGGTAAAGTCGACAAATCGTAATGTCGCCTGTAGGTTTTTTGCCCGTACGCCTTCAAGGATTCTACGGATGGTCAATATTTGTGAGGTCGTGGATCTATTTCTTCGGAAACCATTTTGGTTTTTCCTAAGGATGTTGTCTATTTTGGGTTCTATGCGGTTTCGTAGTAGGGCATTATAGATTTTGGCTGCTATGGATGTAAGTGTTATCCCTCGGTAGTTCTTGGCTAATCCGAGGTCACCCTTTTTAGGGAAGGGGATGATGCATCCCTTCATCCATCTGTCTATTGGATTTTGATTATAGACTGCGTAGCAGTTTTGGAGCATGTTTAAAATAAAGTTATCGACAAAATATTCACTTACAACTCATGTATAATATATCTATATATGTTATAAGAAGATTTGGCATTGAATAACCATCAAGAGTTGATATGCCATTAAACCAAATAGCCTAACCTAACCAAAAAATTCAGGAGAACTAAAATATCATTCTTGTCCTCCTCCTACTTTTACGATTTCACATCAGTATTTGACAATGAATCAAGTAGAAACTAAAGCAATTGCAATAGGATTCGATCTTGCAATCTTAGGCTTTTGATATCCAAGTGGTATAAGCGTTGCAACATAATCTATCAATTTTCTGTATTGTCCATACTTCGACAATTTAATTTGAAGGCTGAAGAAAGTATCAACAGAAAATGCAACATCTTTCGTTTATTTTTATGTTAGATAAATCATTGTTAAGCATTTTTTTTTATCGCTAATAACTTGGACCGAAATAATAAAGGATAATCTCTTGGTAATATTCGATGACAGGAGTAAGAGATGCGTTTAAAAATTTTAATTCGGGTTTCGATAGGTCAATTTTCAGCAGAGTACAGTTAGTTTGAATTAAGATTTTTCCTTCTTCTAGACTGGTTGTGTAACCGAAGATAGAAAACCAGTCTATCCAACTATTTACTCATAGCTAGAGAGAAGAGATGAATTCATGTCTTTCGCAATGGTATAAGTGTGAAGTGAAACGTGAACAGCCGCGCCTATAATTTGAACACGAGTTGCCGATTCCATTTCCTGAGACGATAACCGTTACGCTCAGTTTGCCTCCTTCGGTTCCATCTAGTTTAGTCGGATAGAGTAACTGATGTGTTTAACAAGGCTTTCCTGGGGGGCAAAAGGTGCATGATTTCGAGTTTCATCGAGTGGTTATCCTTTATTATTTGCATTCCCCGTTGTCGTAGATTGATAGTCCGAGGGAATTGTTATTGAAGAAAAAATTAATTAAAACATAATATGAAAGTAAATGCTCGCCAAAATTGACGTTAGAAAACAGTGTGGTCAATAAAAATATTATTAGTTTCTAAATAAATCTACAGAATGATGAATATTATTCATGACAGGACCCCAGACAACATAGAGTCCCATAAGAATATCCAAATCAAATTTCTAGACACAGAGCAAGTTCCAGGGTGCTTTCTCAATTATAAAGCTTGTGTGACAAATAACACAAAGAAATATTAGATTTACATTAACCAAGGGAATTTCTATACAGTCGATTAGAATACAAGTATGGTTTATCTCGAAAGTTTCACTCAGATATTTATGAATCAGGATAGATATAGATTTTATCTACATGTTCATATATCAGCTATCTTCCACTGTGTCTCTCGATGGCAGACGTCTTGAAAATGTTAAGAAAAAAGCTGTTTATTTGATTTATTCATCCATTTTTATTTTTAGATGAAAAAATTTCACCCAATAATCTTTATAATTTAGACGGGTGACCTTTAATAACAATATCTACAATAAAAAAGGCGCATCATCTATATTTCAAACTAAGAAATGCTGAGTAAATTACTAGTTAAGCAGCGACGAATTTTTCAGTACTTAGATGGGTGACAACTTTGGAACTCTAGGCACAATAACAAAAATGGCATCTGTATTTCAGATAAAACTAAGCTTAGAAAATGATATTTTAAGTAGTGACGAGCCTGTTCAGTATTTAGATAGGTGCCCACAAAGGAACCGTATCTACAATAAGATTGTCCAGTCGGCTGGGGCTGTAGAATACACCGACTGCACCTCTGCAGAGGGATAAGACCCCACCCAACGAGTGGCCTGGATATGACACTAAACAGTCTGATGGTGAGATTCCAGTAATGCTGGGGCTTTGGGGAATGCGAAGTACCTCTTTATTGCCATCGCTCCCAGGTCCAATCTGGCCCGGAGTGGTAGCACCTGATAGGGTGATATATGGGTTATATAGAACTAACGGCATACTTATGCTAAACTTAATTGTTTGACTAAGCTGAATAGTTTGAAATAGAAATGTTTTTGACAATTAAACCGTACTTATATTTAAACTGAGTGCTTATGCTTAACTGAAATATTAGAAATGGAACTATTTTTAATATTGAAACTGTACTTACATTAAACTGAATTGTTTAATATAGAACTGTTTTGACTGTGTGTAAACAAAATCTGTACTTATGATAGTCCAAATACTTATACTGGCTCCCTAAAATGTTGTGATGGTTAACAAGTTTCTAGTCACCAGTCACAACGAGAATTTTAGTCATTTCTGTTCGGTGATTGTGACGTAACAGCAGCGAACTTTTGTTTTTCAAGTTGATTTTGTTCAAGTTCTCACGCCACCACCACCCTCTCTCTCTCTCTCTCTCTCTCTCTCACACACACACACACACACACACACACACACACAAACACACTTCTTCGATTTTTTTTTAGATATAAACATCTCATTGACCGAATGGGTAGAGTGTTCGCCAATGGTCCGGGAGACCTGGGTTCAATCCCAGATCGCGTTATAGTAAAGACTTTAAAAATGGTACTTGATGTTTCCAGCATTATAATGTATGTATCAAGGGTAGTGGAGCAATCCAGGGAAAAGTGTAGCACCCTCCTCTACACCTCGAAGTTGTAGCCATTGAAAAGGGAGCCTTCTGGTCACCCTCGACTACAATAGCCAACTTTACAACTTATATCATCCTATCAATCGACATCGCCATGCTTTTCTCTGCAATTAACAAGTGTTTACAACAAAAGGCAGATTACGTCATATACATATTAATGCAGTCGTATATAGAGCTGTTAATACAATAACAAATAACACAGTTGACTTGGGCTATAGAATTTGCCGACTGCAACCCTGCAGAGGGGTAAAACACTCGCCTCCTACGGGGTATCCTGCATATGACACTAAACTGCCTCTGATGATAAGGTTCCAGTACTGAAGCTTTGGGAAATTTGGAGTGCCCCTCCCTTGCCATTACTTCCAGGTCAACTCTCACCCAGAATGGCTGTACCTTTTTAGGTCCTATCTATGCCTTCAAATAGAAAAAGTGTCCTGGCTATGACACTGAAATGCCTCTGATATTGGGGTTCCGGTGTTGGAGCTTTGCTGAGTGTGAAGTGGCTCTTCATTGCAATTACTCCGAGGACAACTCTCCCCGGAATGTAGTACCTGTTTGGGTCCCATCTATGACTTCAAATACAAAAAGTGTCCCGGCTATGACGCTGAAATGCCTCTGATATTGGGGTTCCGGTGTTGGAGCTTTGCTGAGTGTGAAGTGGCTCTTCATTGCAATTACTCCGAGGACAACTCTCCCCGGAATGTAGTACCTGTTTGGGTCCCATCTATGACTTCAAATAGAACAAGTATCCTGGCTATGACGCTGAAACGCCTCTGATATTCCGGTGTTGGAGCTTTGCTAAGTGTGAAGTGGCTCTTCATTGCAATTACTCCGAGGACAACTCTCCCCGGAATGTAGTACCTGTTTGGGTCCCATATATGACTTCAAATAGAACAAGTATCCTGGCTATGACGCTGAAACGCCTCTGATATTCCGGTGTTGGAGCTTTGCTAAGTGTGAAGTGGCTCTTCATTGCAATTACTCCGAGGACAACTCTCCCCGGAATGTAGTACCTGTTTGGGTCCCATCTATGACTTCAAATACAAAAAGTGTCCCGGCTATGACGCTGAAATGCCTCTGATATTGGGGTTCCGGTGTTGGAGCTTTGCTGAGTGTGAAGTGGCTCTTCATTGCAATTACTCCGAGGACAACTCTCACCCGGAATGTAGTACCTGTTTGGGTCCCATCTATGACTTCAAATACAAAAAGTGTCCCGGCTATGACGCTGAAATGCCTCTGATATTGGGGTTCCGGTGTTGGAGCTTTGCTGAGTGTGAAGTGGCTCTTCATTGCAATTACTCCGAGGACAACTCTTACCCGGAATGTAGTACCTGTTTGGGTCCCATCTATGACTTCAAATAGAAAAAGTGTCCTGGCTATGACGCTGAAATGCCTCTGATATTGGGGTTCCGGTGTTGGAGCTTTGCTGAGTGTGAAGTGGATCTTCATTGCGATTACTCCCAGGACAACTCTCACCCGGAATGTAGTACCTGTTTGGGTCCCATCTATGACTTCAAATAGAACAAGTATCCCGGCTATGACGCTGAAATGTCACTGATATTGGGGCTCTAGGGTTGGAGCTTTGGAGAGTGTGAAGTGGCTCTTCATCACCGTCGCTCCCAGATCCCAGAGTGGTAGTACTTGGGGTCCCATATATGGTTCAAGTAGAACTGTTTAATTATATACTATACTTGTAACCTCTCCAAAGCATCAAGATTGTGTGTAAAGAAATCATTAATATCAAATAGAATTTATGATGTTAGTTTACAGTACTTTGAACTATTTAACGTTGTGCTAATAGAACTATTTGTGTTACAAAGCAATACTTGAAACCATTTAACTGTGTGCAAACAATAAGTCGCAATACTTGAAACCATTTAACTGAGTGCAAAGGCTTGATATTAAATATAATTATCAGTGTTAGATAACAATGCTTGAAACCATTGAACTGTGTGCAATGAAATGAACTCAGGATTGTTTAAAAATAATGTTACCGACAAATGCACTTACAAATCATAAATATAATATAAATGTATACATAAGATTTGACATTAAATTACCACGAAAAAACACAACCAGACAAATCGAAACAATAAGAAAAAATCACCCTGATGGCGAGACATGAAATACGCTGACTACGTCCCTTGTATAGAGGTAAGCCATCCACACCCAAAAAAAGGGGGTGTCCAGAGTATGATACTAAACTGAATCTGATGATAAGTTCTGGAGATCTGAAGAGTGTCGAGTACACTTTCATAGCCATTATTCCCAGGCCCTCTCTGACCCTCCGAGTGGTAACATCTGTTAAGATCCCATCCGTGGATAAAATAGATCTGTTTAAAGATTATTTGTATGTGATAGGAATACTTGATATCATATAACTGCGTGTAAATCATTTCTATTGGATAGGAAAACTTGATATCATATAACTATGAACAAAAACTCTTAAGAAATAATTTCACAAAAATGTAAATATAAAAGTATAATGTACGTGATTCCCGAACCTCGCGGCATCAAATAACCCCAGATGGGTTGGTATGCTGTTAAAATCAAGCAAGCAAGCAAGCAAATAGTAAAAGAAGATATATCTAACCTTATTGATAGTTATAAAAGCAAAACCTAAGAAATTATTGATGTTTTGTCAGCTATCAACCTGAATTCGGATATTTTGTAATAAAGTTAAAAATAATAACAATGAAAGGCTTCCAGATTCATTTTTAAAATGATTAAAACCATAAGTTTTGTTTTTTCTTATTATTGTCGTTCACTTGTACGTTGTTTAAGGCGAAAAAAAGAATAAAAATTATTTGCGTTTCAGTCAGTCTTGCGCTTCTGTTTCTTTTCTTTTTTTCCTTTTATTTTTTTTTGTCTTTTCTCTTTTTCGTTTTCTTTTTTTAAGCAATATGTCGACGCTTTGTGGCTTTCTCTGTCCACAAAGTCTAACTACGGAAATTGCATGTGTGTCGGATTACATGAAAAAATCGAAATTGAAAGTCAGAAAATGAAAATGATCCAAAGAGTAAATCTCATTTGAAAAATTTCCAAGAGACAGCTTATAACAATCCATCAGAAAACAAAAAAATGACCATAATTATACGATTATTTGATATTATTATTATTATATATCTACTGACTTGATCATTTTCATTATTATGTATAAACATCCACGTGCTTAGCGTAACGGTTATCTTCATAAAAAGTTGAATCGGTGATTCGAGTTCAAATGATGGACCAAGATATTTGTGTTTCACTTTGTACGAATACCTTTGAGAAAGGCCTCTTCTCCCAAAGCTACGGGAAAATAACAGGATAGTGTTCTTTAAGTTCAGCTAGTCAACCAATCTAGAAAAACTCTGAATTTAAACCAGCTTATTATTACATATTTATCAAGATCTCTTAAATTGATCTTTGGTCACATCCTACGTAAAAATTGACCTTGTGTCACATCCGGCTTCAAAACTTGACCCAGTGTCATATGCCACTTGCAAAATTGACTTTTGTCTCATCCTGCTTAAAAATTGACCTTTTTATCACAATCTGCATAAAAAAAATTGACCTTTTATCACATCTTGCATAAAAAAATTAATCTTATGTCATATCCTGCTTGCAAAATTGACCTTGTGTCTCATCATGCTTACAAAATTGATCTTTTATGACATCCTGTGTAAAAAATTACTTTTTGTCACATCCTTCTTAAAAAATTGACCATTTGTTACATCCTGTCAATGGCTGAACGTTTGAATTAATACGTACACTTACAGGCGTATTTATGCCCGTCTTTCTTACATAGAGATTTTATTTTGATCTCTCGGATAAAATAAAAGGGATCTCTTTCAAAATGTAGTCATATCAGTACAACTGTACGGTTGCACCACAAGAATTCTAATGAATTTCTTGGAGAAAAAAAACTAGATGGGAACTACACAAGGATGTTGCGATCTGTTTTGAATAAATCCCATAAATTGCGTCCAACAAAACAGCAATTGTACGGCCACTTACGTCCCATAGAACAAACCATCGAAGTAAGACAAACAATACATTCTGGGAACTAATGGTGATGTAAGGACGAACTTATAAGAAACGTTTCACCGTGCCCATGGTGTAATGGTTATCGTCGTAGGAAATGGACACGGCGACACGAGTTCAAATTCTGGACGAGACTGATTGCATTTCACATAGCACTAATACACTTCGGAAAGGTATGAATCCAATTATTCTCCCTCCAGTTAAGGGTAAATAGTAGGGCAGACTAGGCTCTTCAACCTTGGTGAGGACAACTAGTCTAGGAGAAGGAAAACTCTGAATTCAAACCTGTTAAACTCCGCTTAGAAATTGACCTTGTGTCATATCCTGCCCGAGCGGAGGGGTTGGTAAATATATATAAGCAACGTTTTCCTATGGAGTCCTACACATGGACACACTAGTGTTGGCCGACCAGAAAAACTTGTTTTCATTAGCTCTGTGTGGACACTGGATGCCATCTAGAGGTCCTGCCAAGAGTGATTCGCTATAGGAATGAATTGCATAAGGGAGTCAAAAGAATGTGTGCTGTCAGCAGGACTTGATGATGATAATGATGATGATGATATGTTTTATATGCCAACCTTTCGCCATAGAAAACATCATTATTTACTCATGGAAAGGTCGAAGTTTTCTTTGGTTTGGTTGTTTTATGATATATCAACCCGTATAAGTTATTCAATGCCAAATCCTGTTTGTATAAATATAAATATAATTTGTAAGCAAATAGTTTGTAGGTAACATTACTTTTAAAAGAGCTAGGGCTCATTTGCTGGCACACAGTTAAATGTTTTTTTTATAATTAAGTGTTTTCAGACTATTGTCTTCATCTTTATTGTTATTTCCACAACGTTTCGGCCGATATGTCCTCCGGCCTTCTTCGGGCGTTTATCGAACTCGGGAACCTACAAGGAACTTCGAACTACGTCCTTTATTAAATCTACGAGGATCGCTATTCTGATTACGCTAAACATAACCGGGTACAAGTGTTAAGAATTCCTGTGTTGTTACTCGCCTGCAGTCAGGATTGAACCTGCAACCTCCTGATGATTGTCTCCTTAGAAGCTTAGGGAATCAACGTTACGTTATGTCCAGCAGGACACAAGGCGTAACGGTTATAGGCGTTGGTTCCCTAAGCTTCTTTTTAGATAAATAATCGTTGTAATACCGATACTTTTACATATAAAGATTAATCTATGATTATTAGATATATATTATATATATATTAGAATTATATTGATATTAAAGGTATCTTATTTGAATATTATATAAAATTTTATACAACAACAGTAAAAGTCCTTATATAAAAAGTTGTTTAATTAATTCAAGTCCTCAATAGAGAGTTTAAATAACAGATAAAAAATTTATATTTGAATTAATATCAAATTAATTTTATATCAATAGATTTTTTATATAGAAACATAAACAAAATCCATATGAAAATAAATATTAAATTTGAATTTTAGCTCTCTCATACAAATACTTTTTGCATATAAAGTTATGATTTTAATTAATTCTTATAATAATTATACTGAAATGCTTTTAAAGTAAATATTTTTTAACTAATAATCACATATAAATCGATACAACATTACTATAATTTTCATAAAAAAGAAATTTTAAATTAAAGTACCCTTTTGAGAATCAAACAACTATAATAAAGAATTTAGATAAAATTCAATTTAAAAATAAATTGCCACAAGGGAGGTAAGTATTAGTGATATAGCGGTTTTTTGTTTAAAAAAAAGAAATTAAACAATATATATTACTCAATAAATTGCTTTATAAATATAATCAACCAGAATTTATGTTATTCATTGGTCTAAATATTGAGATGTTGACTGATTGCTCGATGGATAGGAATTCCTATATCAACCGATAACTTTTAGAATTTAAATTAGTGACGAGAGAAGGTCAGGGATATCCGTGCCAGTGGCACGACATGATGATGATGATGATGATGATGATGATGAAATGTAGCAATTAAATTACGCTGTTATAATAATAATATTACGAACTTTTCTATCTACAATAAAGTAATTGATAAGATTTAAGTTAGAATCAGGATGATATAATTAGTTTCTTAGAATTAGGGTTATATATATATATATATATATATATATATATATATATATATATATATATATATATATATATATAGGGCTAAATTTAAACTATAAATAATAAACAAAAAAATTTTTTTTTTTTTAAAAGCAAAGAGTTAAATTGAGAATTAATGTAATTGAACAAATAAAATAAAATGTTTGATAGAAAATTGTGAAAAAACATATAAAACAATACGTACTACTCATAAAAAGTGTAACTGATTAATGGTTTCTAAATAGTTTTGAAATTTTAAAATATTTTAAATAAGTTAAATATTTGTTTTAGTTTAATATATCTATTACTGTATCATTACGTAAGGTTATTAATTAAAGTTTAAATCTAATTCAATATAAAATCTGTAATTTAGGTCAAAATGTAATTAAAAAATAAAAAATTTAAAAAGTTTTTTTAAATAAATTTACTACATTTCCTACCGAAATTAAAATTTAAAACGGAAGTGGGCTTAATGAGGAGATAACTCTTCACCCCGCTTCTATCCCCTCCCACTTTTCTGTGTCTATTCTGGGTTTTTTATCTAAAAGATCTGAAGAAGTCCTGTTAATCTTTTTTTTTTCGTGTTTTTGGTAATTTCAAAAATGCGTAACAGGATGGAAATAAATTTATAATCCTATGTGACCGGTTTTGTTGTTTTTCTTAAAGGGTATATATATATATATATATATATAATGTATAAAGAATATTAAAAAGTATAGAAAATTAATAAAATCTTTTTAATAATGAAGTCTGTTAATAAATAACGGAATGTGAAATTGACGAATAAATATCTAATTTATAATCTATTGGATGATTATATACGGTTAACATAAAAAATTTCTCTTTTTTTTAAAAATATTTATCGAATTATATTTACATAAATGTCTAACGTTATTTAAAATCTACGCCCCGGTCACGCAATGAAAACTCAAAAAAATCTTATATTCCATCTAAAGATATGGTCTTGCATCTGTTAAGTTTTACTTAAAATCATTAATATATATATATATATATATATATATACACACTCAATTATATGTATATTTACAAAGGGTTGAGTTTATATTAAAACCAATTAAATATTGTGATATTATTTATGGATAGAGTACAGGATTTTTCTTTCAGTGATGTACACAATTTCTGATAATCATGTCCAGCGAAATAAAACAATTGGATTCAGATGTGAGAATCATTGCATTGTGCCTTATATATATATATATATATATATATATATATATATATATATATATATATATATATATTTCTTTTGACTTGTTTAAGAAAGAAAAATAAATATATTAAAATGAATAGGTCCGAAAATGAATTTTAATATCGTACTTTCGGTTCTATTTCATATAACAATGTTCTACACGTGTTTCAGACTTTATCGTCATCTTCAGGAGGCTAATAATGGTTCGGACAGTCTTTTATTCTGGCTTTTCTAGCGAAGATTGTTTTAATACTGTTGCAATTGTTTTTAATTCCAGGATTTTGTGTCTGTGAATTTTTCTTTTAGGATTAATGTTCCGGGTAAACCTTTGGCCTCTACTGATGTTTTTTTTTTCTTTTTCCTGTATATGTGTTAACTTCTATCATTATTCACAGACACAAATCTTGGAATTAAAAAAGTCATAAACCTATCGAAAATAATCTTCACCATAAAAACCAGAATAAAAGATAGCCAGAACTCTGGTTAGCCTCCAGAAGATGACGATATTTCTTTCTTTTATGGCCTTATGGATTTGGGATGTATGTGTTCATAATATGTTCCACATATTGTTAAAAGGAGAAAAAGAATTCACAAAATTCACAAAAAAGAATTCACAAAATAAAAAAAAGCTAACATCCCGTTTCTTTTCAAGTACCGGTTTTTATTCTATATTTCTAGGAAGAAAGACTTCGTGGTATTTACCGTTCAGTTTCTTTGTGGGAAGGATTAGGATAATTTAGATATAAAATCCTGGCAAAGTGCACGCGTCACTGGGTTGGGAAGCTTCTACGCTACTTCGATATCTCTGGGTTCTAAGAACAGCTGAAAAAAGGGTCCTTCCTCGAACAAGATTGGAGGTGAAAAAAGCCGAAAACCGAAAAGCATTCACCATAAATTTTGAACTCAGCAGCCTGGTGATCAAGATGCTTTGCATAAGGGAAAAATGTAACATTATTTTCTTTATTTTTATTCTAATCATTTTACTTTTTGAAAAAATCTATTCTATTTTTATTAAAGCTCAGACGGCTGGGGCAAGAGAATACACAGACTTCATTTCTGCAATGGAGTAAGACCCATCCACGCAACGAGTGTCCAGGATATGACATTAAACAATCTGATGGTGAGGATCCAGTAACTCTGGAACTCTGGGGAATGCGGAGTACCCTTCCATTGCTATCGCACCCAAGTTCACTCTGACCCGAAGTTGTAGCACCTAATAGGATCCTATCTATGGGTCAAATGAAATGGTTTGACATTTAAACTGAGTGCAAACAAATGACATGCTAAATTGAATTGTTTAAAATAAAACTGATTGATTATTTAACTGTGTGTAAACAAATGACTGATGATATTTGCCGCTGCCTCCCACCAGACAGTGCTCGACACAAGGTCAATGACCCGAAGGTCTATTATAGTGGGGATTTGAGCGAAGGTAAGATCGGGCGCGAGCCGAGCCTGCTGGTCTATGCTGGTCATCGACCCACTTAATGGAATGTGAGCTTGATGAGCCTAGCTGATCATGAAACCAAATCTGGATCCAGGCACGTATACCTGCTTATAGCTTAAACTGGACAGCAAGTGTTGTATAACTGTAATACAAATATATGCAGAAACATAATCAAACATAATATACGAACTTCAATGAACGAACGAACAAACTTCTTTATAAAAATATATCTCTCACACTTTATTCTCGAAAGAGTGATATTTCTTGTGTGTGAGAGATGAGGTGGAGACGGGAACAGACTGTTATTTTGACCCAAGTTCTTCTCGCGACCATAGCAGCACTTCTTCCTCATCTTGGCTGGGGTTGCTCAACCGTGGGTCACTGAGGGCCCAAACCCTCTGTCTGGAGCTGGTTCTCACTCCGCTGGCATCCTGTCTCCAACTGACTCGAACCGCCCCAGGCACCTGGTTATATTATTGACTTACGTCCACCAGCTTCCGCTGTTGTTCTGCTTATTTACATAGGTGCATCTCTTGATTAATGGCTCGGTCGAGGGTCAATATATAACACCAGGTCTAGTGCTATACAAAGTGACGAACGCTTCTCTTGATGCCTTTCGCCCACCCGAATGTGGCCCAGCCGAAACCGGGGGCCTAACGGCCTCAAAAGCAAAAGGCAAAAAAACGAGTAAACAAATGACTGATGGTAAATTAAATTGTTACGTAGCAATAAAATTTTTATGAACAAATTTCGCTTACAAATTATATATATTCAATATATATGTATTTACAGAATGTGGCATTAAATAACCTAAAATAGTTGATATGCTATAAAACTCAACCAACCCACCTTCTATTTTCATTTTATTTCTCATTTGTTTTGTTTTTTTGTTTTTTTTTCTCTTAAAGCCAGATCTTTTCTCTTAAAGCCAAATCTTTTCTCTTAAAGCCAAATCATCTATAATAAAATCATGACTTTACGTCAAATCTATAACTTGTACAAGTTCCATTGTTTTAAATGTTACGTTAAAAGGGATAAAAATGTGGAAAATTTTTGAAATCACGATAAATTCCCTCGTTTGAAAATGTTACAATTTTTATAGGGTTAAAAACGATAAAATAACACAAGATATCATTTTCATGAGGGTAGCGCGAATGTAGCAAATTATGCGTAACGTGTTGGTAACAAAATGTTACTGAATATTGCTTCAGAGGAATTTACTAGGTAACTGTGATCAAAAGTTAACGCTGAAAAGAGAAAAACGAATAACAGGAGGTTGAATTGTACAGACGTAATCTTTTTATGTATTATTTTGGCAGTAAGCAATAATCTACAAAATGTTTTTGATTTTTATATGTGTACAGTGTTTTTATAATTCTATTTAATTACATATTACGTATCAGTTTTTAATTCTTTTCGGAAGAAAAACTTGGGTACCATCGTGAAATTCCAAATATTTTTAGCTGGAGAATGTAAAATCTGTGTCTATCCTCTTTGACTTCTTGACAGCAACTGACAAGGACGCAAGATAGTTGATATTCAGACTCACAAAATTTTGTTGGCAAAATAGGAAAAAAATTACAGTGTAACCCGGATATAAGAGAGTTGTCGGGACCGGAGAATAAGTATCTTATATCCGGGTTTGGTCTATTTTGTTAAGGTAACACAGGCTCTAATTTGGGACCAGATAAAACATCTTTATATCCAGGTCTCTTATATCCGGGTTACACTTTATGACAGGAGAGGGTCATTTTTTATTTTTAGATTTGGTTAAACACTAGGACTATAATATAATCATTAAAATGTATTTCAACATTTTTTGTGGCAAACGAATGTGTCGACTCAAACAAGGAATTACTATTAGAAGATTGTATAATGTTATAAGTGAACGTTCACTGTTAGATGTGTTTTAAACGTTCAAGAGTTTTCGTAACAAAATTTTAAAAAAAGCAATCTACCGACTAAAACATTCATTTTTTTTTTTTTTTGCTCTTCAGATGATCACTAAAACAATTAGACATAATCTTGTTAGATCAATAGAATCTAAGAATCTGTAATGATGACCGATTTTCATTTGAAAGTCCAAATGTTCTATTTGTCAAGAATTTTAAATGAACTTTTGTCAGCAAATTGAATAAATAGTTAGATAGACATGTTTTTTACAAATACATGTGTACATTATTTGAGAGAATCAGAAAGAAATATTGATTGATTAGTCCTACTGAGTCAGGAATGTGTTGTCTGAGACATTCTCGGCAGTTGTCTATCAATAGATGTTGTCAAATCAGCAATAACAATGTGTTGTATAGCCATTTACGCAAATATAAGCTGGAAACATAGTCAACGATAATGACGACTTCAATAAACGAATGAACACACTTCTTTACAAAAATATATAACTCTAACGCTTTATTCTCGATGTTTCTGTTGTGAGTGAGAGATGGATGGAGACAGGGACAGACGGTTATATTGACCCAAGTTCTTCTCTTGACGATAGCAGCACTTCCTCATCTTGGCTGGGTTGCTCAACTGAGGTTCACTGAGGGCCACATCCCTCAATCTGAAAGCTGGTTCTCACTCTGGCATTCCTATCTCCGACTGTCTGACACCGCCGCGGGCACCAGCCTATATTCTTTCCTAACGTCCACCTGCTCCCGCTCTTCTTCCGCTTATTTACATAGGTGCATCTCTTGATTGATAGCTCGGTCGAGGGTCAATATATAACAAATGCAGTAATTTATGACCATTAGTTGGAGTAAATAAAAACGCGTTATGTAAGCAAATTCGGTAGAGAAACAATTTAAACTCATTTTAATAAAATCTCCTAAGAAAACCATGGGCAAGCGTTTGATATGTACATCCGGGCAGAAATTATAGAATTATCACACTTGCGGGATTTTTATTTTGGTTCTTTCAATTTAACTGTAATTAAACTAATAACAGATTAAACGTAAAACATGTCTTATAGCTGAATATTCGATCATCATTAAATAAAGGGTATAATTTTTCCAAGCAATAAATATATTATCGAATAGCCCAATATAGAGTAAAAAATTGAATTTCAAAGGAAAAATTAGAATTAAAATTTAAATGGTCCTCAACGAGATTCATTCTTTCATGCATGAATCTCCGTGATTTAAACCAATTTTCATTCAGGCATCAATCTCCGTATTTCCAACTAATATTCATTCAGATATAAATATTCGTAATTTACATCAATATTATTTATCACAGTGGTTATAACTTTCCGAAATAGTAAATAGATTTTTTGTGAATATAACTTTCTCGTTTACCATTTATTTTTAATGGTCAGGATAATTTTCACTGGGATTTAGAGACGGACTGTTCGCAGGCCATGACATTAATTTTATATCACTTTTCCGAAGAAAAGCTTTAATCCTCTTTGCTCCGTGACAAGATATATTATCTTCCTGAACAATTCCGAGATCTATCTATACACTGTGGTGCGATAATTAGCATTAATGTGTGCATATATATATATATATATATATATATATATATATATGGATACATGTGTGTGAGTCTCTGTGTGTGTTCGTGGATGGGTGGCTAAAGAAGGGTTCTTATCTTCGACATGTTTGACAGGCGTCAGAGTGTCTAAAGGAACCCCTTTGTCTATTTTGGCGCGAATATCGCACAGAGAGCTGTACCCGCGTGAACCTGCGAGACCGGAAGGAAAAAAAGACTGATGTTGGTCAGTCAGGAGTGAGCTCCTGAAGCAGAGAGTTAAACATTCAGAGGTTGGTCAGTCGGCTTTAAGACGTGGGTCAAGAGCAGTCGGAGGGTGGTATGGAGTCAAGAACGAAAACTCAGAGCAATGAAGATGATGATTCGATGAGTTATCATTTTTAGCAGCTGTGTAGGATTTTCGCGTCAGCCATAACAAACGCACCCAAAATGTTTAAAAGTTCCAGAATTCACCTTCCTGCATTTTGAAGTTCTGAATCTGTGTTTGTCTTTTCTTACTTCCACCCTCTGTTTGTTGTTTGATTTTTAGATTTTCTTTTGTTCAACCCGTGAAATGCCCACTCGGCCGGGTGAGAAAATTAACAACAGGGACCACACCACTAGACGAAAGGTCAAACTAACAAACCCAGCGTGTAGGTTGTTTCATACACGTGAACGTTACATGGCTTCAATGAGCAGTTATTATATCAACATAAATATCAAATAAGCAATCATTGGACACAAGCGAATCGCCATATCTATTACGATTTGAGCATTATCTTCTGACACGCCATACAAGTGTTTGTTCATTCAGAGCACGGCTATAATTGACAGCATCTAGTCAGACATCGTGTAACGTTGCCAGTTTAATTACGACCTTAATCTGAAAATGCAAGAGAATGCACAATAAATGGAAAATATTGCATCTTAAATTTGTTGGAACCAAGAGAGCATCTTTGAACAACTCAATTCTGGAGAAAAAAATCTCTTGTACTTAAAATTAAGAATTTGTAGTCAATAAATTTTTTAAAATCTCTTGTACTTAAAATTAAGAATTTGTAGTCAATAAATTTTAAAAAATCTCTTGTACTTAAAATTAAGAATTTGTAGTCAATAAATTTTAAAAAATCTCTTGTACTTAAAATTAAGAATTTGTAGTCAACAAATTTGAATTAAATGTTCCATTATTTTTTCGGTTTGTACAGACGAAATAAAAAGAATTTATACAGTTTTCTTTATTTTGAAAGTCAAAATTTTGCAATTATTTAGAAAAAAGTTAACGATCATTTCACATAAAAATGCAAAACGCTTACGGTAAAAAAAAAGTTTCGTTACAGGAAACAAATTTATAAACACACATTCCAACTGATGTTTTTTGTGTCGCCGTAAATTGGATAATAGATATAACTTATTTTTCGTCATCTCATCCTGAATATGGTGATGCATGTGTCCAAAAAAGTATATATTATATACTTCTCGTCTATAATACGCACTCGTAACGTTCAGACTGTAAAATCTGGAAAGATAGTGCGTCTTATGCACAAATAATTATGATAATCGTCTTATAGTAATACTGTACAGCCATATTAGATCTGGATCAATTTTTTTTTTTTTTACAATCGGGAATTTCGGGGGAATAATGACAAAGTCATTTTTAAAAATGAGGCATCTTTTATTTACTAATCGTAGTTTAGTTGTGGCGCAAGACCGGATGTATTGAAGACTAAGTGAGATTCGAACTCACTAACAATGGTATGGTAATTGATATTGCTAACCATTACACCATACATGGTGTTTGTTGGGTATCTTTTAGGTCATTTAGCAAACTTTGATTAGATGTGACACAAGGGCAGATGTATCGAACAAACAATGTCGATCCAACTAACAATTGCGCCACATGAGACACCAATATCTTTTCATTCTATTACTTAGTTTTCTGCTTATATCTATTCATACATATGCCAATATATATATATATATATATATATATATATTGATTGATTGATTGATTGATTGGCATATATATATATATATATATATGTATACGAGTGCTATTCAATAAATTAAGTAAATTTTGCATAACACGTTGGCAAACTAGTTTACTGTTGGACCTTTTTCTGTGAAATCAATGGCGATGGGTCCTTTTATGTCTCAGAAGACTGTCTACTGACAGACCTTCTTTACTGACCGCTTCGTTCGGAATTTTTTCTTTTCCGGGTAGTCAGTGGCTTTCCACTCTATGGACTGTCTGTAAAATATTGACCCTCGACCGAGCCGTCAATCAAGAGATGCACCTGTGTAAATAAGCGGGAGAACAGCGGAAGCAGGTGGAGGTTAAATAATAAAATAACCAGCACACAGACGGCTTGAGTCAGTTGGGGACAAGATGCCGAAATGAGATCCAGCGGCAGACAGATGGCTTTGGGCCATCAGTGACCTACGGTTCAGCAACCCCCAACCAAGACGAGAAAGAAGTGCTGCTATGCTCAGAAGAACTTGGGTCAATATGTAGCAGTCTGTCCCCGTCTACAACTCACCTCTCACACACAACCAACATCAACCCTTTCGAGAATAAAGTGTGAGAGATATATTTTTATAAAGAAGTGTGTTCGTTCATTCGTTGAAGTCGTCATTATTGTTGACTATGTTTCTGCATATATTTTTATATGTATGTGGCTATACAACATGTCTTTTCGACTCAGGTTCCTATCGGCAAATCTAAGTTTTTAAAGATTTTTTTTCTCTTTTAATGAGACATGTTTCTCTGTATATATCACATTCTGCAATAAATTTCACATAATTTGCACTTCTAAGCCACCAAAAATTTTATAACAGACCTCTCTTCAAGCCTTGAAGACACTGATTTGTCGACATTTTAAATAGCCTCAAAACAAATATTTTTGTGAGATTGAAATAAGTTTTGCTATAAATAAATTCCAAAAAAACTGTATATTTTTTTTAAGTAGAAGAATTAAATTGTGAATCGAATTGACCAGAAAATCCGGTGAAAACTAACGCACGACATCCGGAAACATTGGACAGTTGTTTCGACCGTATTAGGTCTCATCAGCACCCCTAGAGATCGAACTAGTGACCACAGATTGATGAGCCGAAACTCTACAACTGAGATTCACAATAATTCCAAACAATGCAGAATTTTACATTAACGAGAAAAAATTCTGAAAAAAGCATTTATTTAGCTTTTTTTAAAAGAATTCCCTAATTCATTGAAT
The DNA here is from genome assembly GCA_963585895.1 of Sepioteuthis lessoniana. Taxonomy (NCBI): domain Eukaryota; kingdom Metazoa; phylum Mollusca; class Cephalopoda; order Myopsida; family Loliginidae; genus Sepioteuthis; species Sepioteuthis lessoniana. Next base: position 108,993 of record CAUZXS010001498.1, read on the forward strand.
AAACTTCATATATATATATATATATATATATATATATATATATTCAACCACAGTGCCAAGTACGTTCTTGAGACTGAGATGGATAAAGCAGGAGAGAGAGAGGAGAGTAGTGTCTAAAAGATTTTGTGACTTGTTGACTGTGTAAAGCAATTCTACACACGATGTTGACACTGGTTATTGAGTTTTACATGCGTTTTTTTTTCTTGCGTTTTGTTTCGCCCATGCATTTTACTATCAACCCACGTGTCTTCCAAGATTAGCATCAAGCCACTATGATTCCAACACCCTACACGTTCATTCCGCAACCCACTTCTTATGAACACCTGCTTCTTCTTCCGGTCGATAGTTGACATGTCGTTTGTCTTTTATTTCCTTCTCCGCGGCTTTGAGTTCAAAAAGAGTTAACATCCCTCGTCAGAAGGTGTCAACATTGTCCGAGCCAATAAATGTTTATTTTCTTTTCTCTGCACGTCTAATATAAAACAAACCAGTATAATTTATAACTGGCAGAATTTCATGATGAAGATTCCAGTTAGTTCGAGTCATTCTGCTGCTCAAATGTCCGTGTTTTCAAATCGTTTGGATTTACAATTGGTTCTTTTACAGCATTTCAAACATTTACGGGTTATTTAACGCCGAAGTCTTTTCAATCAATTATATAGTTTCAAGTAACGATTCAATCAGTTAAGTCCACTCACCTGAGGCTGTCGAATTCTCCAACTGTCTGTCTGCAGAGAAGTTAGACTCCCTCCACAAGTGCCACAAACGTGACACTAAATCATCAGATGGTGAGTTCTAAAGCATTGCGGAATGTGGCGAATCCATTTATTACTATTACTCCCAGGTCCACTCCGACCCGGAGAGGTAGAACCTGTTAGGGTCACATTTACGGGTCAAATAGAAATATTAAATCATTCCCTATACTTTAAACCATTTAAATGTGGACAAAAATGATTAATATTGAATTAAACTATTGGTAATTCTTTACAATGTTTTAAACTATGAAATTGTGTCGAAACGAATGAATAATATTGAATAGAATTATTAGTCTCATTTAGAAATACTTGAAATCATGTTTTGGGTATGACGTTAATCTAAATCTGATGGTGAGGCTCTAGTTTTGGAGTTTGGGGAATGTAACGTACTGTGCCAATACCCACCGGCCGACCCCACTATCTCAGCTTCCTTAAACCACTCATGGCCAGTGATTCATCTCGTGGTTTTTCTCAACTCTGGCCGGGGGTATCTCACATTCTTTACAGATACGCAAAACACAACCGAGAGGGTGGAAGAAAAGAACAAACAAACAAACACGGGCTTAAATTCTCGCGTTGGTCAACCTTGTATCTGCTGGTCAACAGGTCCTAGCACCTGCCTTTCTGACTTCTATTGATTGGTCTCCTCTCTGCCCGACTCTCATCTCTTTACTGACCTGTTCTGACTGGTCTCTGCTGCTTCCTTGTGCTGACTGTTCTCTAGGACCTTCCTTCCCTCGTCTTCTTCCGGTTTCGTGGAAGATCTCGCGCGCAGGCTCTTTATGTAGGTTTCGCGCCAAAACAGACAAAGGGATTCTCTGACTGGCACCCCCCCACACACACACACAACGAATGCCCAACATCGTGTCACAGTACTGTTTCATTACCATGATTCTCAGGTTCAATCAGGCCCTAAGTAGTAGTACCAGTTGACTCAAATAGAAATATGTAATCATTTTTATACTTGAAACCATTAAATTGTTTGCAAATAACAGATTGATATTAAATTGAATTTTTAGAATTACATAGCAATATTTGAAACCATTTAACTGTGTACAAATAAAAGTGTTAGATAGCAATACTTGAAACCTTTTAACAGTGTGCAAACAAGGGATTGATAATAGATGAAATTATTAGTCTTGAATAACAATAATTAAAACCATTTAAATGTGTGCAAACAGATGAGCTCTGGTTCGTTTACAATGTTTCCTATAAACTATTCGCTTACGTCATATATGTATATATATATATATATAATCCGGCACATTGGCCAAGTGGGTAGAGTGTTCGCCAATGGTCCGGCAGACCTGGATTCAATCCCAGGTCGCGTCATACCAAAGACTTTAAAAATGGTACTTGATACCTCCTTGCTTAACACTCACAATATAAGGGACGTATCAAAGGTAAAGTGGAGCAATCCGGGGAAAGGAGTAGCGCCATCCCCTTGATCTTGGTTTAGTAGCTATTGAAAAGGGAGCCTTCTGGTCGCCCTCGACTACGGCAAACAACTTACTACTTATATATATATATATATATATAAACAGGATTTTGCATTGAATAACCCACAAAGGTTGATCTGCCATAAAACACAACCAAACCAAACAACCAACCAAATCTTGAAACCATTTAACTATGTGCAAATAAATGAGCTCTGACTCGTTTTAAAATAATGTTATCTATAAATATTCGTTTACAAATAATTCATTTGGTATTAAATAACCCACAAAGGTTGGTATGCCATAAAACAACCAACCAACCTATTCTTATTAATAATAATCATTTTTTTGCACACAGTTATATAGTTTAAAGAATTCCAATCAAATTTTCTTCCAACTGATCGATTTGAGCCCATAGAGGGTGCCCTAATAGATACTCCCACACCAAGTCAGAATGGACCAGGGAATAATACCAGAGTATGAGTACTCCACACTCCACAGAGATTCAGTTTGCCCAATCAGAAGAACTTACAATACGCTGATTGTATCCCTCGGAGGTCATGAATATTACATTAAACTGCGTCTGATAGCAAGGCTCCAGTTCTGAAGATTTGGGAAATGTAGAGTATTCCTCCATTGCCATTACTCCTCGATTCACTCTGATCAGGTGTAGTAGTACTTTTTGGAGTCCCATCTATTGGGCGAATAGATCTGAGGTATCCGTGGTGTAATGGTTATCGTCGTTGGAAATGGATACAGCGACACGAGTTCAAATCCTCGACGAGGCTGATTACGCTTCACATAGCACTAATACTTTTATGGTTGGTATGAATCTAATGAGTTTTCCTTCAGCTATGGGTAAAATAGTAGGGCAAACTAGGTTTTTTAGCCTTGGTTAGGCAACCAGTATAGGAGAAGGAAAACCTGTTAAATTCCACTTTAAAAAACTGACTTTGTGTCACATCCTGCCCGAGAGGAGGGATTGGTAAATACAAATTGATCTGGTTGAAAATTATTTGTATTTGATAGGTCTGTGTGCCAAAAATAAATCTATTAAGAAACAACAACATAAAGAATGTAAATATAAACGTACAATGAACTCGGTCGCCTAACCTCTAAGCATAAAATAACCCTAGCTGGTTTTGTAGTATATTGACCTTCGACCCGGCCAAACATGCCATTCCAAAGACGCGGAAGTTTCATATTCCATTGGCGTGGGCGAGCTTAGCTGACAAGATGGGACAGCGTTAAAATCCCACGGTACAGTCACAGACTGATGCACCGGAAGAGAGTGACCTGTGAACTGCATGACAGTTATTTCCGCTCGATGACGATTAAACATGCCATTCCAAAGACGGCAGAAGTGGCATATTCAGATGGCCAGTGATGGGGAGATATTGAGCGAGCGTGAACTGTTATATAACTGAGTGCACAGGAAATTCAATCAGTTTTGGAGACCAGACCAGTTGGTGACAAGATGCGGTAGAGAAAGACAGCACCCAGCAGAGAGCTGGGCCCCCGGGCCTCCGGTTGAGCAGCCCGGTAGAACGGGAAAGAAACGCTGATGGTCATAAGAGTGGAGGTCAATCTGTTGCAGTTCTGTTCGGTTTCCAACTCCCTCTCACACACAACCCTTTCAAATAAAGTGAGAGATATATTTTTTCTAAAAGAACTGTGTCGTTGTTATTATTGTGTCGTCGTTATGATTTATGTATGCATGCATCAGCATGTGAGTATACAACAGTTTGAAACGCCGTTAAAATCAATCAAATAATCGCAAAATCAACCAGAGTTACAAAATTGATGCAATTTAGAGCCAAATCCAAGTCAATTTGGATTTATTTAGAATACTATGGATATTTCTAGAAAATGCACAAACTGGAATGTTACAAATGTCTTTCATATAACATTTTTCGCTTGTATATTTTATGCAATAATCCAAGAGTCCGGTTTTATGGCGTAAATACTTGTGCATTATTTAGTTCAGAGTTCTGATTAAAGGTTTATTGGCGATAATTATGTAAAAATGTCCATTCTTCCAAAAAGTGACAATAATGATGGATTGTTGCTAGAACAGCTAATAAATCCCATCGAAAAGTGTTGTATCTCAATATTTAGAATAATATTTTGACGAAGAACTGAATGAGTTTTCAGGCGCCATTGACGTTAGAAAGTCCATTATAACGTGTATATATTTGTAGTGAAATAACAGCCTGCGTCAGAAACAGTGTGTAAAAGATTAATTGCATTTGATAAAAGAAATCAAAGTTCTGTTCACTATCACCAATCGTAACATCATTTAATAAGTCTCTCTGAAGTTGTAAGTTCTTACTACAAAGCTTTATGAACCGATGATAAAAAATTTAACATACTCAAAACTTGTATTATGCTATCGGTAGCGCTTACAATATGCCGACCCTATCCTCCACCGAGTTGGTCGATTTTATGGCATATCAACCGTTGTAGGTTATTTAATGCCAAATCCTCTTTAACATTTATATTAAATATATATGATTTGGTTTGGTTGGGTTGGGTTTTATGGCATATCAACCATTGTAGGCTATTTAATGCCAAATTCTATTTACCTATATATCAAATATATAATTTCTAAACGCATTTTGTAGATAACATTTTCAAACAAGTGTGAGCTCATTTTTTTTGGCACACAGTTAAATGGTTTCACTTATCTATATCCAATACGAATAATTCTATTTACTATTAATTATTTGTTTAAATGTTTTCCAGTATTGCTATTTAACACTAACAATTCGATAAAACACCAGTCATTCTTATACACACAATCAAAGAAACAAACAGTTCTATTTCAAACAATTCAGTTTAGCATATTAACAAAGTTAAATGATTCCAAGTACTGCTATGTATCACTAAGAATTCAATTAAACATCAGCCACTTACTCACACACTAACTGATAAGAAAGTTCTATTTCAAGCAATTCAGTTTATCATAATTCATTTGTTTGCACTCAGTTTACATGTCAAACAGTTCTATGTGACCCATAGATAGGATCCTATCAAGTGCTACCACTCCGGGCCAAAGTGGACCTGGAAGAGATGGCAATGGAGGGGTACTCCACATTCCCCAAAGCTTCAAAATTACCGGAGCCTCGCCATCAGATTGTTTAGTGTTATATCTAGGACACTCGTTGGGGAAGTCTTATCTCACTACAGTTATCCAGTCGTTGTATTCTACAGCTCTGACAGGGCAGTCTGATGAGGAAGTTAGACAAAAAAAAAGGGTGTCCTTAATACGACATAAAACTCATCAAATGTAAATATGAACGTATAATAAATGTGATTCCCTAACTTATAGGCATAAAATAACCCTTGATTGGTTGACATGCCTTATCTTAAAAATCAATCAAAACTTATCGAAACTTTTTTATTGTTGTCAGAAGAAGAAAAGTTTGTATTGCATCTCTCTTTCCCAAAAGAAACAGACACCGGTGTTGTCAGTTTTATGTCCCAGTGAATAAACTTCAGTTAAAAACTTGATGAGATGATGCATTATCAAGGGCGAAATAATAAATTAATAAAGTTTTAAATGAAAAATAATCAAAATACGAAAATAAAATTAAACAATAATATAATGCGAAAATAAAATAAAATAAAATATACCACAATTCCACGATGTACGTTTTAAGTTTCAACGCAAAAAAAAAGGAAACTACCGCTTTTGGCCTTACAAACCCGCTGGATAACACGTGTGTTTTGGCAAACCTCTAAAGTTATTTGATCTGTTCATATATCTCGGTATCAGTATCTCATCTACTGAAAGTGATGTCAACATACTTATAAGTAAAGTATGAACTGCTATTCACAAGTTATTGACCATATGGAAATCTGAACTCACTGAAAATATATACATATATATATATATATATATATATATATATATATATATATATATATATTGTCAGTAGTGGGTAGAGTGTTCTCCATTGGTCCGGCAGACCTGGGTTCAATCCTAGCTCGCGTCATACCAAAGACTTTTAAATGATACTTGATACCTCCTTGCTTAACCCTCAGCAATATGAGGTACGTATCAAGGGTAAAGTGGAGCACCCAACACCTCAGTGTTGTAGCTAGCGAAAAGGAACCCTTCGAGTCGCCCTCGACTACGGTCGCCAACTTTACTTTATATATATATATATATATATATATATATATATATATATATATGACGTATTAACCGCTGGCAGTTTTTCTCTTTAATATGCATCAAGAAAATACAGACAAGAATAAATTGATATTTTCAGTAATATTTTAATGATATCTTATCTTTGGTCCGATTCTATAGAAAAATTATGGGAATTTTTTTTTTCTCCAATCGTTTCCCACTACCATTGGTCGTTTTGAAAGGTTTCAATCAAGTTGTTACATCCATTGAAACTTGGATGAATATATTCATCGAAGAAATCATATGAAAAACATTTTGTTCATATCTTTACTTTACAAAGCTCCTAAATGAACAAAATTTTATCTGAAATAAATACTCCAACTGAGTTCACATTGTAATTTCTTACATTCTGTCTAACATTTCATCCACTGAATGTATATGAATGTAAATATATATCTCTATGTACTTGTATGCATATACGTATTTTTTTATTAATTTGACCTCTTTATATATTCAAGTAAACTCGACATCTCACCAACAGAAAAATGAAATGTATTAAGAGGCAGAAACATTTTAATATATAAATAAAGTTTCCCTGTAAGGTAAAACCAACAAAACTTGGTGATATCGTAGGGTATGGCTGGTGGCTCATGGATTAGTGGTTATGATGCTTCAGAGCCGAAACCTGTCTGACACTAAGGTGGTCATTTAATGAAAGCTTTGTGGGTGTTACTTCAGCTGTCTTTGCAAACAGTATTTTCATGAATATATATATATATATATATATATATATATATATATATTATTATTATTATTAATTACATAATATATATCATATTATATATCATATATGATTTATGATATATATATGAGATATATTATCATTATTATATATGTATATATGTATGCACGCTCTTGTGTGTGTGTGTATGTATGTGTATGCAGATTTCTTGTTTGGCACTAGATGTCGACTTTGTTTGCCAAAGCGAAAATATTTTGATACACTCAAATAATAATAATAATAATAATAATAATAGGCCCAAATGATAAAACAGGAAAAATGCAGGAACATGTAGAGACAAAGAGGAAAAAGCAGTACAAAAAGAAGGAATAACAATACAACTTGAGGAAATAAACCAGAAAGTCCTGTCGAAAGAAGAAAGATTAAAGAGATACCGACAAGTAGTAAAACAATACAGACAAAACAGGACATTCCAAAACAACGATAGAAAATTCTACCAACAACTGGGAGGAGATGACGCGAAAGTATACAAACAACCGGATGCAGGAGAAACCGAACGATTTTGGACTAAAATCATCATCATCATCTCGTGCCGCCAGCACGGATCTCCCTTACCCTCTCCCACCACCCTTCTCTATCGTCCATCGCTCCCTGTAGGTCTTCAAGACCAAATCCTGTATCGGCACAGAGCTGTAGTATATAGGTTCTAGCTGGTCGTCCTGCATTTGCTCGTCCATATGAAGGGGTCCACAGGATTATGTCATTTATGAGTTCGTCCCTACTTCTCCAGCAGTGTCCTGCATGTCTGGTTCGGCTAACTTGGATAGTTTTCGTCATGAGTGATAAGCGGCTATACAGCTGCTGCTTTGTGGGGTGCTGCCTCCATGACTTGTTTAATATTGCTCGCAGCATTCTTGTTTAATTGCCGTCAAGCTTTTTCTCAATACGTTTAGTTAGCTGTTTTTCTATTTTTAATTTTTCTTAGAACTGAGTCGAGTTCTTGCGTAAACTGTCATGGTTTGATGTCTAATTGTTTACCAATAAAGTTGGACTCAAATATGGCAACCAGAAAACAACGAAAAATCGGAATGGATAAACAATATCACTAAAGAATTAGAAGGACCCAAAGAAGGCTCGGGAGCGGAAATACACATAGATTTACTCAAAACGACACTAAAAAATATATCAAATTGGAAAACGCCAGGCCCTGATGGAATACATGATTTCTGGTTCAAGAAATTCACCTCCATTCACAACAGACTTGCGCTAGAAATGAATAGATGCCTACAATGAGTACACGTACCCTAATGGATAACCAAAAGAAAAGACTACATTGATTCAAAAGGACCCAAGCAAAGGAACTGTTCTTAACAACTACAGACCCATAACCTGCCTACCGATGATTCTATTAACAACTGGGAGGGCATGACACAAAAACACGCCAAAAACCGGATGCCAAAGAAACTGAACGATTTTGGACTAAAATATGGCAACCAAAAACATAACGAAAAGGCTGAATGGATAAACAACATGACAAGAGAACTAGAAGACTCAAAAAAGGCTCGAGAGCGGAAATACACATCGATTTACTCAAAAAGACACTAAAAATATCAAACTGAAAAACGTCAGGCCATGATGGAATACATGGTTTCTGGTTCAAAAAATTCACCTCCATTCAGGACAGACTAGCACTAGAAATGAACAGATGCTAACAAGAAGCACAAATACCTGACTGGTTGACCAAAGGAAAGACCACATAGATCCAAAATGACCCAAGCAAAAGAACTGCTCTTAACAACTATAGGCTCATTAACTGCCTACCGATGATGTGAAAAATATTAACAGCACAAATAAGGGAAGAGATTTACTAGTCCTTAACAAGCCAAGGATTGTTTCCCAAGGAGCAGAAAGGGTGCCGCAAAGGATACAGAGGCACGTCTGAGTTACTTTACATAGATCAACACATATTAAATGAGAGAAAAACCAGATAGAAAAATATAGCTATGGTCTGGATTGAATACAAAAAGGCATATGATATGGTTCTGCAAAGCTGGATTATAAACTGCCTCAAAATGTACAAAATATCAGATGAAGTCATAAAGTTTATCGAGAAAACCATGAAAACCTGGAGAGTGGAATTGACAGCAGGAGGAAGAAGCTTAGCTGAAACAAAAATCCAAAGAGGTATATTTCAAGGAGGTGCACTATCATCCTTACTATTCATAATTGCCATGATGCCAATAAGTACATATTCAGAAAATTCACAGCGGGATACAAACTTAGTAGATCGCAAAAGATCAATCAAAAAAAAGGAAACTTACAAGTCTTAGGAATATTGGAAGCGGACACCATCAAACAATAGGAGATGAAAGAAAAAATTGCTGGAGTACCTCAGACGAAAGAGAAAACTTCACAAAACTAGGTTCTACAGCAAAAATTTCATCAAAAGAATAAACACCTGGGCTGTTCCTCCTTTTAAGATACTCGGAAGCGTTCTTGAAGTGGACGAGGGAAGAACTTCAACAAATGGACGAGAGAACAGGAAAAATAAAGACGATGCATAAGGCCTTACATCCCAAAGATGACACATGCAGACTCTGTACGTGTTAAGAAAAGAAGAAAGAATAGTACACGCCAGCATTGAAGATTGCGTCGATGCATCAATACGATGACCCGAGGAACACATTTAAAACAAAAAAAACAAAGAAAGACTCTAAACGGCCGTCAGTAATAGTACTGACAACATAAGGACAAACAAAATAAAATTTAAAAAAATAAGCAACAGAAATGGGAAGAAGAATAACTATGGATATTTCAAGTGGTAAAATGAAGAAATCTCATAAAAGAAAATATGGACATGACTACGAAAGGGAAACCTAAAGAAAAAAACTGAATTTCTTCTAAAGCAACACAAGATAATGTCATAAAGATCAATTATATTAAAGCCAAAATCGATAAGTAAAAGAATAGCAAGATTACATTATGTGGTGACAGAGACGAAACGATTAATCCCATAGCAAACGAATGTAGCAAACGGGCACAAAAGGAGAGTAAGACTGAAAATGAGACGACGTCGAGAAGGTAACCCACTGGAAATTGTGCAAGAAATTGAAATTTGGCCATACAACCAAATATTCACAAACCAGAATCCGTCCGAGAAAATGAGATACATAAAATTCTCTGGGATTTTGCGATACAAATGGATCATTTGATCCCAGCCAGAAGACCAAACCAAGGGATATTTAGTTTTAAAAAAAAAGAGAGAGAGATGGCCGTAAATGGATTTTGCCGTCCTAGCAAAAATCAAATTAAGCAAAAGAAAATAAATAAATAAAAACAAAAACAAAAACAAAAAAAAAACAAGAGACTGGTAATTGGAACTTCACAGAGAACTAAAAAAAGCTGTGGAACATAAGGATGACAGTGATACCAGTTTTGCTTGGCACACTTGGGACGGTTCTCAAATGTTTGGAAAAAGGACAGGAAGAGTTGGAAATCGAACTAATCAAAACTATCCGAACTACATCATTGTTAAGATCGAATAGAATACGGCGAAGAGTCCCGAAGACCTATAGAGATTTCCAATCACTCAAAATCCAGTGAAAGACAATCAGTAAACGCTGATGTGAAAAACTCACAAAAAGTAAGATATTAGTAATAATAAAAATCGTAGGATCATAGGAAATTTCTTTGAGGCGACAAAATAAGATAAAGAGTAAAGAGTCGTAAAAAAATGAATATACATTTGATGCACCATAAAGTAGGTGCGAGTGGTGAAATGGTTAACGACGTAGGAAATGGACACGGCGATACGAGTTCAAATCCTGGACGAGACTGATTGCATTTCACATAGCACTAATACCCTTGGGAAAGGTATCAATCCAATTATTCTCCCTCCAGCTATGGGTAAATAGTAGGACAGACTAGGTTCTTCAGC
>CAUZXS010001498.1:122500-177169 GCA_963585895.1 Sepioteuthis lessoniana
AGTAAATAGCCAATTGACTTGATTTTTTTTTTTCACGGATCTTTAAATGTAAAAAGAAAATGTGTATAGTAAAGACAAAATTGTTTGTTTGTTTTGTTTTACGGTATATCAACATCATCGGTCATTTAATGCCGAATCAAGTTAAAGAAAATAAGTTTGAAAAGAAATTCAAAGGAGAGGTCTTAGGAATTAATGATAAACTTTAGATGATTAGTTGGTTATTTTGGGGGGGGATTTTTTTATCAGGAGTTTATTTGTAGGGAATCATGATCATAAAAAAAAAACAAAAAAAATTGTGAAAGAGGTTGGGGAAGGATCAGTTTGTTAGAATACATCTAGTAAAGAAAGGATTTATAGAAATAATTTGGTCTTATTGTAAATTTCTTTAAATTTTTTGCGTATAACTTCGCTGTTTTTAGAAATAATATCACATTATTTATTTCAGTGATTTGGAACAGTTCCTTCATATTGTTTGCACAATAGAAGACAAAATTGATAGATTTTACTTTTAGCAGCCAGAGTGGTCTAAATTCTAGCATATTCGAACATGAAGATTATCCTAAAATTTTCTTTCATAGTATCTAATCACTTCCGTTTGTGTGAATATTCTGGAGTTGCTTTGAGCACTTTATTATTGCTAAATACGTGAGATATGGAAAATTTAGGTACGAATTTTTGGTTTGTCAAATGAGACTTATAGCGCTGGAAGTTTTAAATGCGTTTCAGACAAATACCATTGAAAAAAGTGTGAAATCTATTATCCCCCATCCAGCTGTCAGTTAAAAAGAACTATTACTGTTCTTCGACAAGGATAGTTTTGGCATTAAATAACTCACGAAGGTTGATATGCCATAAAACAAACAAACCAAACTAAACCTATCTATTACATTCTGTTTCTACATATCTATGTATGTATGTGTCACTCTAATATCTAAGTGAGTCCACATGGAGTCATGAGTGTATAGGATTTTACACAATCGTTGGAAAACTGTGATTCCATGAGTGTAGTGGTGTGCAAGAACATTGAATGGCGATAGTTGCAATGCTAGAAAGAAAATGTAATCCTATTTACCCAACCCCTCCGCTCGGGCAGGATATAACACAAGGTCAATTTTTTAAGCGGAGTTTAACAGGTTTGAAATCAGAGTTTTCCTTCTCCTAGACTAGTTGCCTCATCAAGGCTGAAGAACCTAGTCAGCCCTACTATTTACCCATAGCTGGAGGGAGAATAATTGGATTGATACCTTTCCCAAGGGTATTAGTGCTATGTGAAATGCAATCAGTCTTGTCCAGGAATTGAAATCGTATCGCCGTGTCCATATCCAGTGACGATAACCATTACACCACGGGCACCTTCTAAAAAAAGAAAGAAAATGTAATAGAGAGATACATACATACATATAAACAGAATGAGATTTGATTTGTCTATGTGTTTAACGGCACATCAACCTTCGTGGGTTAATGACAAAGGCATTCTGTCGAAGAACAGTAATAGTACTATTTAACCCATAGCTGGGGAATAAAAGTGTAATGTTACTACACCAAATAGGACGTTGTATCGTTACACATCAAATGTACGGTTGGAACATCGCGTGGGAAAAGTTGACAAACATACCAAAATCTGTCTTAGTTCACTAACACAAAAGTTTATTCACTACTACATTTTTACGTAGTCGTCGGGAGAAAGAAAGAAAGCATGAAAGCTGAGTTGACGGCGTTAGCTGGACAAAGAGAAACAACATGTCATGAGGAGAAAGAGAGCAGAATCGGACCTTGAATTTCCTTTCTGATTTTCTGTTGTAGTTCTAACGTGCTTGTTTGCTGGTTTCGTTTGCATCTGGTGTGAGACCCCTTTTCGGAGCACACCCCAAAATGGGGATCGCAACTTTCGACTATCTACACATTGTCCTGGCTAGTTTTCACTCGTGTCTTTACCTCGTCACGTCTCTGAACCAACTAACTTCCCAACCCGAGTCGTCAACTTACTTCCGCCTGGTGAGGGAAGGAGGAAGGTATCCGTTTCCCCTGGTTCCACATCTGCGCAGAAGATTTGGAACCTCCAGGTTTTTATTGTCATGTTTATTAACGTAGTCATTCACCCGTGACTGGCTGACCCACAACGAGTGCGTTAGCCTGGGCCAACTGGCCGTTCCCATAGACTCTCTGACAGCTTTTCCTCATTATTTTTCATCTCTCTCTCTCTCTCTCTCTCTCTCTCTCTCTCCTTCCCCAGAAATTCTCTTTATAATTTGGACCTACCATACCACGTAATAAGAGGGTTCATACCTTTCCCAAGGGTATTTGTCCGAAAGTGAACGTAATAGCGAGATTGGAGTTCGAACTTGCTTACTTCGAGTTTGCAGTCCAGTACATTAGTTATTACGTCAAGGGGTCATCCCCAGATATATATATATGTGTGTGTGTGTGTGTGTGTGTGTATATATATATAATTGAGACAGATATTTGGTTCGGGTTCTTTATTTAATGACATATCAACCATCGTGGATTATTTAATGCAAAATCCATCCTTGTCGAAGAACACAAGTAGTACAATTTAGCCCATAGCTTGAGGGATAAGGAGATTCATGCCTTTCCCAAGGGTATTAGTCTGAAAGTGAACATTAAATGCGTGACTGGAGTTCGAACTTGCTTACCTCAAGGACGCAGTTTACATCGTTAGCCATTACGCCACGGGGACTCCTCCAGATAGATAGATAGATAGATAGATAGATAGATAGATAGATAGATATGAACAGAATGATAGATAGATAGATAGATCTTCAAAAGTAAGAAACTGAATACTTGAAATATTCCGAATAGATGTTCTATCAAATTTCTTTGGGTGCGTAAATATGAATATGACAGAAATAGACAACAAAATTTCAAATCAAAAGAAAATTTCTTTTTTGTTCCTGTGAGCCTCTCATAACGTAATATTTTTTGTTCATACATCTTTTGCCAAAATGTTATCATTTTTTCCCGTTTTACTTGTGAACATTCAACATATAGCTGTCTATGCGAAAAACATAAATTTGCGCTCATTCATCCTACCACTAATGAAGTTGAAAAACATTCTTGATCTCATCAAAATCTCATTTCCATTCTGGCCCAAAATTGCATATTTTGTCATTTTATTTCTCTACTGCCTTACTGAGAAACTAACACAAATCACATGCAGAAAAGAAATTGTTAGCCGTCCTAGTTAATTTCATGATCGCTTCGTTGAAATTTAATTAACTTTAAAGATTTGATTTAAAATTTATACGCATGTTTGGTATATCAAACTTTGTCTAAAGACATTGATTTGGTTTGGTTTGGTTTGGTTTGGTTTTATGGTATATCAACCATTGTAGGTCATTTAATGCCAAATCCATTTTTATACAAAAAACAGTTCTATTTCAAACAATTCAATTTAGCATAAATACACATTTTAGTTTTATTTGACCCATAGATAGGACCCTATCCGATGCTACCACTCCAGGTCAGAGTGGACCAGGGAACCATGGTAATAAAAAGGAACTCCGCATTCCCCAAAACTTCAGCATTACTGAAGCCTCACCATCAGATTGTTTAGTGTCATATCCTGGACACTCGTTGAGGTCTCACACCTCTGCAGAGATGCAGTCGGTGTATTCTGTATCCCTAGCTGAATGAACCAGAAAGACTTCCCAAAGAAATAGTTTAGAGACACAAATTTGACTTATCTAAACATTAGACTAAATAAACCCAAGCCTAAAAGAATTGGATTCTAGTCGTTGACTTTAATAAGAGGAAATAGATTGTAATTGTTTATAAATAACACTGAACTAGGATTTGTGTGAATTTATAAGTTAATAAACGTCACAGAGAAGTGAGTTTTTATGTCCCTGGTGGTTAATAGAGAGTGGGATTCTCTCATGACCATGTCACTTAGTGCTTATATGGGAGGGTTGAAGAGAGACGGCCTTTCTTTCCACTGCCAATTCTTGGTTACGACTATCGTCGGCTGACGGCCAGCGTGTCGCACCTCCTTTCCCCATAACCTGGTGAATGTATGAGGGTGTCGTATTTCCTCGTCACACTGTTTTATGTCGCTGGTGGTTAATAATCATTCTACAAATAGGAATACAACTCTAACTCACTGGTCCCGTAACCTGGTTGGGACATAAGAGCGCCACTCGTGTAGTATGTTTTGAGCAGAAATAGCCAGGTGGAGCCCAACTCGCTCCAGGTCTACAACTGGTTTGAATCCAAAGGTTTTCTTCTTCTAGGCTGGTTGCCATACTATTTGCCGATAACAGGAGGGAGAACAGCTGGATTCATACCTTTTCTAAGGATATTATCGTGATGTGAACTCAAGTCGATTCCACTTCCTAAGGTGATAACCGTTATACTACGAGAGCTTGCATACGACGAACAGAAAACAATTTCTTAAACCCTGATTTTCAGCTGAGTGAAAAAAAACTTTCGCTTTCTAATAGTCAGCCCAGTTGCCTTGGGCAGAGAATAAACTGACGGCATATCTCCAGAGGGGTAAGACACCTCCAACGAGTGTCTTGGATATGACATTAAACCCTCTGATCGCGAGGTTCCAGCCTTGGAGATTTGGGGAACGTGGAGTACTCCTTCATTGCCGTTGCTCTCACATCCACTCTGACCTAAAGTGGTAACACCTGGTAGGGTACTATCTATGGGTGAAATAGGATTGAGTATACATGCAAACAAATGGCGGATGTTAAACTGCGACTGTTATATAGCAATACTTGAAACAAAATAGAGACTGCGCAAAAAAGAGCTTAGGCTCGTTTAAGAAAGTTATTAATAGAATATCTTTACAAATCATATATATACAAGGTGCCTTCAATAAGTTTCCTGACTTTTTTGTACCGGCATTTAAAATTGTTATAAACTTTTGAAGATTCAGTATGTTATTGCTATACATCTTATGAGATGACTGAACAATTTATGATTTCATCAACAACTACAGCAGCAATTGGAATACACCCTACTAAAGTCTGATTGTCATAGCTGGGGAATTTCAAATATGCAATCTGGACGTGAGGACACTTTAGAAGAACGATACACAATAAAATTGTGTTTTAAACTTGGAAGAAATTCCACAGAAACGTATGGAATGCTTCAGACTGGACCATCTTGCATGAAT
Source organism: Sepioteuthis lessoniana (assembly GCA_963585895.1). NCBI lineage: Eukaryota > Metazoa > Mollusca > Cephalopoda > Myopsida > Loliginidae > Sepioteuthis > Sepioteuthis lessoniana. Next base: position 127,644 of record CAUZXS010001498.1, read on the forward strand.
CGAGCATCAGTTTTTGAGTGGCATAAGAGATTCAAGGAAGCCAGGAAGTCTGTGAGGGATGATGAGAAGTGTGAGAGGAGTAAGGAAGTCAATACACCAGAGTTTATTGGCCAAACGGTTAGGGTTAGGGTTACTATGTTGAGGTTTTAAGGTAGTTCAGGAAGAGATTCCTTGGGAAGAGGCCAGCACTCTTCAAATCGGGTCAGTGGCATTTCCACCAGGACAATACACCAGTCCACAACTCCATCCTTGACACAGATATTTGAGCAAGATGGGCATCAAGACAGTTCCTCAGCCTCCCTATAGTCCAGACGTTGCTCCCTGTGACTTTTGGTTATTCCCTAAGCTCACAGGCCGTCGTCATGAGACAGTTGAGGAGATGAAAGAGGCTGTGACGAAGGTGATTGACACCCTCACACAAGAGGACTTCCATGGGGCCTTCCAGAGGTCATTGGAACGGTACAACAAATGCATTGCAGCCGGAGGAGAATACATCGAAGGGGGCTAGAGTTTAATGTGTGTACTATTAATAAAAGTGCCCACACGAAAAAAGTCTTGAAACTTATTTAATGATCCTCGTGTATATTTGATACATATGTATAAAGAGGACTTGTCATTGAATTACCTACAATGGTTAATATGCCATAAAACCAAACTAAACTAACTCCTATATATTCACTATATTTGTATAAAGAGGATTTGGCATTAAATAACACACAATGTTTGATATGCCATAAAACCAAACCCAGGTAGTAATCAATGAGACGCCTACTTAGAATATTTAAGCAAAAATCAAATATTCTATTTAGTAAGTGTCTGTTTTAGCATTATACAACCTCGTATAATCTACAGGTGAGTATGGGCCGCAGCCACAAAGTACAAGGCTCATTAAATAAGTTTCCAGACTTTTTTCGTATGAGCACTTTTATTGATAGTACACCCATGAAACTCAAGTCCCCTTCGAAGTATTCTCCTCCGGCTGCAATACACTAGTTGTACCGTTCCAACAACTTCTTCACGGCCCCATGGAAGTCCTCTTGTCTGAGCGTGTCAATGACCTTCGTCACAGCCTCTTTCATCTCCTCAATTGTCTCATAGCGATAGTCTCTGAGCTTAGGGAATAACCAAAAGTCACAGGGAACAAGGTCTCGACTATAGGGACAGTGATGAACTGTGTTGATGCCCATCTTGCTCAAATAGTCTGTGACAAGGATGGAATTGTGGACCGGTGCATTGTCCTGGTGGAAACGCCACTGGCTCGATTAGAAGATTGCTGGCCTCTTCCCAAGGAATCTCTTCCTGAACTACCTTAAAACCTCAACATAGTAACCCTAAACCTAACCCTTTGGCCAATCAACTCTGGTGTATTGACTTCCTTACTCCCCACACCTCTCATCATCCCTCACAGACTCCCTGCCTTCCTTGAATCTCTTATGCCACTGATGCTCGATTCATGCAAGACGGTCCAGTCTGAAGCATTCCATACGTTTCTGTGGCATTTTTTTCCAAGTTTAAAACACAATTTTATTGCATATCGTTCTTCTAAAGTGTCCTCACGTCTAGATTGCGTTTTTGAAATTCACCAGCTGTTACAATCAGGCTTTAATAGGGTGTATTCCAATTGCTGCTGTAGCTGTTCATTTGAAGCAGAAATCATAGAAATTGGTCAGTCATCGCATAAGATGTATAGCAATAAGATAGTGAATTTTCAAGAGTCTACGACAATTTTAAATGGCTGTACAAAAACAGTCTGGAAACTTATTGAAGGCATCTCGTAAATGAGTTCGAACTCCAGCAGCGTTATTACATTTGCTTTTGGACACCTATTTTTGGAAAATGTATGAACCCCTTATCGCACCTGTTGACGGTTAAATAGTACCATTACTGTTCTTCTACAAGAATGACTTTGGCATTAAATAACCCCAAAAAATCGGTACACCATTTTTTTTAAATTCAAGATCAAGGTAATATCCATACTAAATATCAGATCCTTATCAGTTTACTTTGCCAAACACACGCCAAGACATGAACATCGTCATTGTAGGATGGATGAATGGACTAACATGGATAGATAAATCGAAAAAAAAAAAGAAAGAAATAGATATGAATGCACTGGGATAAAAAAAACAGCGTGAAATGCATATCTGTTCATATTCCTTTTATGTGTTTTTAGTTCTTTATTCTGTTCTGTTTGGTTTTGTTAATCACTGCACCATAAAATAACTGCAACATATTTCAGTGATTCTTTTATCCCTGTCGAAAGAATTGTCCTTCTTAACCTCAAACAGTTTCCATCCATTTATCACTACAGAAATCGATATGATACACAGAATAAATACGACTAAATTTTATGACATCTTCAATGGATATTAATCAAACAAATCAAATATCCTCATGGAGGCTGTCAGCAATGATATATTACTTTTCCTATCTTTTTAAATTGAAAAAAAAATGTTTGAAAACTATTCGATAAAAATGTCCATGCTGTGTATTCAATAAGTAAGTAAAGTTGGCAACCGTAGTCGAGGGTGACCAGAAGGCTCCTTTTTCTATAGCTACTACACCGAAGTGTAGGGGAAGGCGATACTCCTTTTCCTGGATTATTCCACTTTACTCTTGATACTTACCTTATAGTGTGTTTAGCAAGGAGTGTTCAAGTACCATTTTTAAAGCCTTTGGTATGACGCGACCTTGGATTGAACCCAGGTCTCCTTAACCATTGGCGAACACTCTGCCCTCTAGGCCAATGAACCGGTTATTCAATAAAGGCGTAGAAATCCATAGATTACCATGATGGTCGGAGAAGCAATTAGCCGAAATACATTAATAAAAAAAAAACAATGATATTCGTTAGAATAATTCGAGAATTAGTAGCTACGGGGTGCATACAATAAGTTTACAGACTTTTTTTCGTATGGGCTCTTTTATTTATAGTACACACATGAAACTCTAGTCCCCTTCGAAGTATACTCCTCCAGTTGCCATGCACTTGTTGTACCGCGCCAACTTCTGGAAGGCCCCATGGAAGTCCTTTTGTGGGAGAAGCGTGTCAATGACTTTCGTCACGGCCTCTTTCATCTCCTCAATTGTCTCATAACGACGGCCTGTGGGCTTAGGAAATAACTAAAAGTCACTGGGAGGGTGGGGAACTGTCTTGATGCCCATCTTGGTCAAATAGTCGGTGACAAGGATGGAGTTGTAGACTGGTGCATTGTCCTGGTGGAAATGCCACTGACTCGATTTGAAAAGTGCTGGCCTCTTCCCAAGGAATCTCTTCCTGAACACCTTTAAAACCTCAACATAGTAACCCTAACCTTAACCCCTTGGCCAATCAACTCTGGTGTATTGACTTCCTTACTCTTCCCACACCTTTCATCATCCCTCAAAGACTTCCTGCCTTCCTTAAATCTCTTATGCTACTCAAAAACCCATGCTCGATTTATGCACGATTCTCGAAAAGCAGCCTGAAGCATTCCATACGTTTCTGTGGCATTTTTGCCAAGTTTAAAAGTTTAATTTTATTGCATATCGTTCTTCTAAAGTGTTAGATTGCATTTTTGAAATTCACCAGCAGTGACAATCAGGCTTTAGTAGGGTGTATTCCAATTGCTGCTGTAGCTGTTCATTTAAACCTGAAATCATAAAAATTGGTTAGTCATCTCATAAGATATATAGCAATAAGATACTGAATTTTTAAGAGTCTACGACAATTTTAAATACCCATACGAAAAAAGCCTGTAAACTTATCGTAAGCACCTTGTATAATTAATCTAAGAAAATTAGAAATACTTGCAAGTCCAGTGGATTCCCTCTTTGAAACAAAACGATTTAAAAAAAAACCAATACAAACTGAATGTTTTCTTGAAAAATAGCGAATCAGCATTAAATTAAGAATAACAAATAACAAAGTATATTCATTCAATATATCCTTGAATCCCGAAAGGATTCGAACGCCCCGGTGAAAGTTTGGGAAATATACGAATCCAAACATATTGATCCAGACAACTACAGTAAAGATATATACTCAACAAATTTGTAATTACTATTGATAATTTCAAAAGATTTGTAAAAAAAAGAAAATGAGACATACTTATACTTGACAGATAAACAGGATTAAGCTGTCCTAAGATTTGAATATACCTCCCACACACATACAATTATATATATATATATATATATATATATATATATATATATATATATATATATATATATCGGTGTGTGTGTATGTGCGTGATGATAGAGAATAATCGCCTTATCAAAGAGAGCAAAGGTCTCGTTACAGCTGTTGGGCATTCGAAACCATGAAAAGACCAGGTGGGAAAATATAAAAAAGATATATTATGTAGCGTGACATCAAACAGATGACCCTAAAGCGAATAAGTTTTCATATGAAAGCAATTTCAGAATCCGACGAACGCCAGGAAATATCAAATGCTAGAAGTAAAAAAGGATGTGACTGATGCGGTGCATTTGGTAAGACTATTTGTCTCCAACAGATCCTTGCCAGTTTTTAATGTTCTCAGAAATCTACACGTGGAGACAGAACCAAATTTCTTTCAAAACATCTTGGTATTTTTTTTTTCTAATTGTACAAATTGACCTTACCCCCCTACCGTAACACAAGGTCAATTTTTAAGTGGAGCACAACTAGGCTGAACTCAGAATTTTCCTTCTCCTTGACTAGTTAAAGAGCCCAAATGTCTTTACTATTTACTCCAAACTTGAACGGAGAAGAGATGGATTCATGTCTTTCCTATTGGCACTTGTACGAAGTGAAATACAAAGAGATGTGAAACCGAGTCACTGAGTCCATTTCCAACATTACGCAATTCCACCTTTTAAAACTGTAAATACAGTGGGGGGGATTTTTTTGGTTTTGTTTTTTGTTTTGCTTTTTAAATCAATAAAACAACTTCTTTAAGGTAGAAGACCGATCATCAAAAAGTCTGTGTGGACGATTGCATTAACTGCAAAAGGATAAGACCCCTCGAAAAGACTATCCTGTGATGACATTAAACTGCATCCGGTTGTGAGGCTCCAGTTCTGGAATTCTGTGGAGTATGAAATTACCTCTTTCTTTCCATTATTCTCAGGTTGACTCTGACTCCACTGGTAGTACCTGTGAGGGTCCCATCAAATAGATCCGCTTGAAAATTATTTTATTATATTGGAATACTTGAAACGATAGAACTGTGTACAAACAAATTATTATGAAATAGAAATAGTTATTTTAAACTATATACTTATGTATAAATTATTAGTATCAAATAGGAACTGTTTATACAATACAACTGTGTTCATATTATTTGTGTTAGTTAGAAATACTTGACGCCAAAAATTATTGTCAAATAAAGCAAGTCGGAATCCACCCAAGGCAACTAAACATCTGAACACGCCCAAGGCAAAATGCACAGTCAAGGCTACTAAGGCAACCTGGAAAAATATCCAAGGCAACTTTAACAGCATTTAAGGCAACTTGCCATATGAAAACACTCAAAGAAATTAGACATATTGTAAGACAAAGTGACATATAAATGCACCCAAGGCAACTACACATATGAGAGCATCCAAAGAACTAGGGTTATATGAAGGCATTCAAGGATAACATAGCATATGAAAGCACTCAAGGTTACACACCCAATCAAAGCATCTAAAGTAAATTGGAAAAGCAGCTACGGCAACTTGCCCTATGAAAATACCTATAGATATTGAAAAAACCCAAAGTAACAGTGCTACTTGAAAGTACTCAAGGGCAACACGACTTTTAAAAGTACCCAAGGCAACCTGGGAAGAGTATCCAAGGCAACTCGGAAAGCACCTGAGCAACTTCCTATACAAAAGTACCTAAAGCAACTAGATATATTGTTCCCGAAGCAGCAGTGCTACATGAAGGTACTCAAGGGCAACACGACTTTTAAAAGTACCCAAGGCAACCTGGGAAGAGTATCCAAGGCAACTCGGAAAGCACCTGAGCAACTTCCTATACAAAAGTACCTAAAGCAACTAGATATATTGTTCCCGAAGCAGCAGTGCTACATGAAGGTACTCAAGGGCAACACGACTTTTAAAAGTACCCAAAACAACCTGAAAAGCATCGAAAGCAACTCGGAAAGTATCTAACGCAACTTTGCATATCAATGCACCGACAGCAACTCGTCTTATGAAAGCACCTCGAAAGATTCCAAGGTTTCTTTGTTTAATGGCATATCAACTCTTTTTAGGTTATTTAATGCCAAAGCTATTCTCCTAGAAGAACAGTAATGGTACTATTTAACCCATAGCTGGGAGGATAAGCGGGGTTCATACCTTTCCCAAGGGTATTTGCCCGAAAGTGAACGTAATAGCGCGACTGGAGTACGAACTCGCGTACTACGATTCCGCAGTCCATCGCTTTAACCATTACACCACGAGGACACATCCGAAAGATTCCAAGGAAACTCGGAGAGAAATTACGGCGAGTTAGCATATGAATGCATTCGAGGCAACTAGATACATGAAAGCACCCAAAGATCCCAGGCTACATAAAGGTACTCAAGTGTTGCTGTACGTGCATTCATATGCAAAGATACCTTAGGTGTATTCTTATTCAAAATTGCTCTATATGTATTGGCTTTAGTAACTTCAGTGAGCATATTGCGTTGGGTGTTTTCATATTGAATATTAATGCACCAGTTGCTTTCGGTGCTTTCAATATAGTGTGAGAGTTTCATATGGTTTCTTAGCTGGTTTCTGAGTTGCTTTGGATGCTTTCATAAGCAACATGGCTTCTGAAAACACGCAAGGTAGATTAACAAAGCATTCAGGGAAACTTAGAAAGCAACTAAGGCAAGTTACCATATGAAAACACCCCAAACAACTGGCCCAATTAAGTTACTTAAGGCAACACAAAGAGCAAGTTTACACTCTAGAACTGATACAAGTTAATGTCATACCCACGATACCCCTTTTTGGGGGGGATATAACCTCTCTACAGAGGATATAGTGTATTATAACCCAGTCGTCAGGGTGATTTTCTTGTGTCGCAGAAGCTACGAGTTAAATTTAATTTTACCGCATACTGGATCGATTTAATTTGTTATAAACATTTGTTCAAAATGGTCTTCTAAAATTATAGTACCTTTATTTCAAGTGTTCTTTATATACAGAATGAAATGTCACCAGTTGTCTCCCTTCCTTTCTGATTAAAGCTTAAGTCAGAAGGAAGGCGAGAAGAAAGGATTCTTTAACAGTTCATTCGCTAAGTCCCTTTGATTTTTGAAAACAGTCATTTCATCTTGGATCGAAATGTCAAGCCCCCAGCTACCATTGTCTATATAGTGTTTGGCAAGCCTTACACAAGAAACAATTATCTGAAATAAAAGATATTAGTAATTCAAATTAATGCAGATATCTTTAGGATTTCCAACACAGGAATTATTGATTTGCTTTTTTACACTACTATCCACCATTCCGAATTACACAGATATATTTTTAATCATCAATCTTTCTTCCTTCAAACTAATTCAATTTGAAGGAAATAAACATCGCACATTATTATAATGAAACTTTACCTTTTCTCAATTGCATAGTAACAATTATAAGTCAAACATTTGTAACGAATTTCCCTGCGAAGCAACAAGTGTTGTGAATCTATTTCCATTATTTAACGAATACAATGATTTAAGGTACATGTTCATCAAAATATTGCCTTCTATTCACTTTGTCTGTTGGCAGAGGTAGTTGCTTGTTTCTTACTGGGACTAGTGATTTGTGTTTGAAGACAAATCATTTTTTAAATCGCTCTGCGGAGAAGTGTTGGCTTCTAGCTGTAAACAAGATGAAAAAACATTTTCACTTTTTGAACAATAACCAACCTAAATCAAAGTCCTAAAATCTGATAGAGTATTAAATATGAAATGAGGAAATAATTCCTCGATTATACCCAGAAAGATTAAAAGAAAATTTATAGACATCATCAAGTCGTGCTGACAGCACGGAATTCCTTGAGTCTCCCTTACCATCCATCCCTCTCATCCAGGTAGGTTCTCAAGGCTGGATCCAGTGTCCGTAAACAGCTGATTGTAGCTGTGTGGTCTGAAACCTTAATCTATCGTAAAGTTAGACGGGTTTCGATCCCGGCTTCGAGCGTCCTGCGGGTCTAGCCACACTGAAGAGTTCTGATAGAACGAAACAGTCTGTCTGTGGATGACAATATATACGCTCTCCCATGGGGGTTGAGCACTCTGGCGAAGGAATTGTCGGCCGCCCCTAGCGTAATGCAAAGCTCTTCGAAAGAATTGAGCACTCTGGTAGCCGATAGGGTATTAAAAAATGTAAACAAAGGCTGCTGCTGCTGCTGTTGCTAAAAATAAAATACCTTAAAATTCCCTTAGCCAACGTAGTCCGCTTGTAGCTGTGTGGTCTGAAACCTTAATCTATCGTAAAGTTAGACGGGTTTCGATCCCGGCTTCGAGCGTCCTGCGGGTCTAGCCACACTGAAGAGTTCTGATAGAACGAAACAGTCTGTCTGTGGATGACAATATATATATATATATATATATATATATATATATACGAGAGTTATACAATAAATAGGGGATTCTTTTTTTTAAGAAAAATATTTTTAAAGAATATTTTGTTAACTCCGTATATTTTTTGAAATTGTTTCGGATAAATTAGTTTGATCTCGCAAAAATATTCTTGAGGTATGGCAGTAAAACAGTACGAGGTTTGAACAGAGTTCGGTCATAAAAGTTTTGGTGAAGTGTAAGCCATGTGAAATTTACAGAAGTACATGAGATGTGCACGGAGAAGCACGTTTTAGTAATTAAAAAAAGATGTTTATAAATGGACTAGACATAGGTTTACCTCTATTAACACGAGTGGAAAAGACATTCAATGGCGTGGAACCACATTGACTATCCGGTACAAAAAAGATGAATTTTCCAGACGCTGCAGTAAGTAAAGAAGGTCATACTTACAGCCTTCTGGGATATAAAAAAGCTCACCATTATTGATTTCTTTGAAATAGGTACAACTGTAAACAATGCTTTCGACTGTGAACATCTTATGCAAAATTCATCTTCTAGTGTTTTCGAATCATTGGTATAATGGTTATAGTGTTTGCCAATAGCCCTGGAGACCTGGTTTCAATCCCAGGTCGAGTCATACCAAAGACTCAAAAAATGGTACTTGATGCTACCTTTCTTAGCACTCAGCATTATAAGGTAAGGATCAAGGGTAAAGTGGAGCAATCCAGGGAAAGGAGTAGCGCCCTCCCCTGCACCTTGTAGTAGCAATCGAAAAGGGTGCCTTTAATTCACCCTCGACTATGGTCGCCAACTTATATATATATATATATATATATAGTATTTGGTTTGGTTTGGTTTGTTGGGTTTTATAGTAGGTTATTTAACGCCAAATCCATTTTTATGTAAATAATCAGTTCTATTTAAAGCGATTCAGTTTAGCATGAGTCCACAGTTTAATTGTCAAAAACATTTCTATTTCAAACTATTCAAGCAGTTATATATAACAATTCAGTTTAGTGTAAGTACAGTTTCAATGTCAAAACCAGTTTTATTTCAGATAATTCAGTTTAGCATAAGTACACAGTTTAGATGTCAAAACAGTTCTATTTTGAGCAATTCAGTGTAGCATTAGTACACAGTTTTAATGTCAAAACAGTTCTATTTTAAACAATTCAGTTCAGCATAAATACGCAGTTTAAATGCATTAAAACAGTAAATACCAACCACCGTTTAGTTCTATTTAACCCATAGATAGGACCCTTATCAGGTGCTACCACTCCGGGCCAGAGTGGACCTGGGAGCGATGGCAATGAAGGGGTACTCCGCACCCCCCAAAGCTCCAGCATTGCTGGAACCTCACCATCAGATTGTTTAGTGTCATATCAGGACACTAGTCGGTGGGGGGGTCTTACCCCTCTGCAGAGAAGCAGCCAGTGTATTCTAGAGCCCCAGCCGACTAGGCAATTTTATCCTTTCTAGTGATAACTAGTGATACTACTTTGTAAACAAAGATTCAAGTAACTTCTTATAATACAAATAATTTGCAGTCTGAAGCATTCCATACATTTCTGTGGCATTTTTTCCAAGTTTACAACACAATTTTATTGCATATCGTTCTTCTAAAGTGTCAGATTGCATTTTTGAAATTCACCAGCTGTGACAATCAGGCTTTAGTAGGGTGTATTCCAATTGCTGCTGTAGCTGTTCATTTAAACCTGAAATCATAAAAATTGGTTAGTCATAAGATGTATAGCAATAACATATTGAATTTTCAACAGTCTACGACAATTTTAAATGACCATACGAAAAAAGTCTGGAAACTTATCGTATATTTAGTTCTTTTCGTACAGTAATTCAACACTGATTGTATTAACTGGTTAGTTACCTTTAATAATTATGACAAAAATAGAGTCCACACTTAACGCTAAAGTAACCACTTTAATACGTAATGGATTCAATACGTTTGCGGACATTTTTGCACAGGCATCAGTTTTTGAGTTGCATAAGAGATTCAAGGAAGGCAGTGAATCTGTGAGGGATGATGAGAGGTGTGGGAGGAGTAGAGAAGTCAATACACCAGAGTTGATTGGTCAAGGGGTTAGGGTTAGGGTCACTATGTTGAGGTTTTAAGGGAGTTCAAGAAGAGATTCCGTCGGAAGAGGCCAGCACTCTTCAAATCGGGTCAGTGGCATTTCCACCAGGACAATACACCAGTCCACAACTTCATCTTTGTCACAGACTATTTGACCAAGATGGGCATCAACACAGTTCCTGACCCTCCCTATAATCCAGACGTTGCTTCCTGTGACATTTGGTTATTCCCTAAGCTCACAGGCTGTCGTTATGAGACAATTGAGGAGATGAAAGAGGCTGTGATGAAGGTCATTGATACGCTCACACAACAGGACTTCCATGGGGCCTTCCAGAGGTTGTTGGAACGATACAACAAGTGCATTGCAGCCGGAGGAGAATACTTCGAAGCTGGAAACTTATTTAATGATCCTCGTATTTACATAAGGAGTGATGTTTATGTATCTTAAACCCTCAGAATTTTCCATACCCTGTCAGGTAGGCTTAGAATACGCTGACTGTATCACCTGCAGAGATTGGTTGGTTGGTTGGTTGGTTGGTTTATTTTTCGGCGTATCAATCCTTTTCGAGGTAAATAGCGCCGAATTAAATTTCAAACAATTCAGTTTAGTATAAGCAGAGTTTTTGTTAACGAACGGTTAAATGTCAAAACAGTTCTATTTCAAACGGTTCAGTTTAGCATAAGTACTCAGTTTAGTTCTATTTGACCCATAGATAAGACCCTCTCAGGTGCTACCACTTCGGCACCAGAGTGGACCTGGGAGTGAGAGCAATGAAGAGGTACTCTGCATTCCCTAACGCACCCGTAGAGAGGTGACCCCCAAAAGGGGTGTCATGTATATGATACTAAAAGTAAAGTAAAGTTGGCGACTGTAGTCGAGGGCGACCCGAATGCTCCTTTTTCAATAGCTACTACACCGAGGTGTAGGAGAAGGCGCCACTCCTTTTCCTGAATTGCTCCACTTTACCCTTGACACGTACCATATAATGCTGAGTGTTAAGCAAGGACGTATCAAGTACCATTTTTATAGTCTTTGGTATGACGCGACCTGGGATTGAACCCCGGTCTCCCGGAGCATTGGTGCACACTCTACTCACAAGGCCAATGAGACACTAAACAACCTAAAATAGTGAGACTCTAGTTCTGAGGAGTGTGGTGACCCCTCTTCGTTGATAGGGCCCACTATGACCCAGAGATGTAGTTTGGTTTAATTTGGTTTTTTTCTATTTAATGGTATATCAACTTTCATAGGTTATTTAATGCCAAAGCCATCTTCGTAGAAGAACAGTAGTGGTACTATTTAACCCATAGTTGGAGGGAGAAAAGGAGGTTTATAGCTTTCCCAAGGGTATTAGTCTGAAAGTGAACGTTATAGCATGACTGGATTTGAACTCGCTATCACAGTCCAGCACGTTAACAACTGCACCATGGAAAAATTCCTTGGAGTAGTAGTAGTACACGTTAGAAAATCATCTATGGGCCAAATTGAACTGTTTAAGAATTATTCGTATTGGATAGAAATAAAGTAAGTAAAGTTGGCGACCGTAATCGAGGGTGACCCGAAGGCCCCCTTTTCGATAGCTACTACACCGATATGTAGGGGAGGGCGCTACTCCTTTCCCAGGATTGACCCACTTTACCCTTGATCCATACTTTATCATGCTGATTGCTAAGCAAGTAGGCATCAAGTACCATTTTTTAGTCTTTGGCAAGACTCGACCTGGGATTGAACCCAGGTCTCCCAGGCCATTGGCGAACACTCTAACCATTATGCCAATGTCCGGTACTTGATAGAAATACTTGATGTCATTTAAGTGTAAATTGCATTAAGAATATTTTCTTGAAGCTATAATAGTTTGACATGAGTTCAAATCCTGAACGAGACTGTTTGCATTTCACATAGCACTAATACTCTTGGGAACGATATGAATCCAATTATTCTCCCTCCAGCTATGGGTAAATAGTAGGGCAGCCTGATTTCTTCGTCCTTGGTGGCAACTAGTCTAGGAGAAGGAAAACTCTGTTAAACCTGTTATACCTGTTAAATTCCGCTTAAAAAAGTTGACCTTGTGTCCTATCCTGTCCGAGCGGAGGGGTTGGGTAAATATCTATCATAGTTTGCAAAAGATTTTTCTTAAGTACTTAAAATCATATTCTTCTGTACAAGCAAATTCTAATTATTAAATAGAAATATTTACTTAAAACCATACAATTAATAGTATCAGACCGGAATAATTGAAACTATATAACTGAGAATTTTTATTAGATAGGAATAATTAATATTACATAACGGTGTGAAAAAAAAACTCCTTAGAAACAACTCCACAAAAATGTGAATATGAACGCAATTCCCTGACTTCTTGGCATGAAATAACAGTAGACAGCTTGAAATATCATTAAAATCAATGAATCAACCAACAATTTTTTAAAAATGCAATTTCAGTTACTGATTTTCATGACATTGAAATATTAGTTCAAAACAATATCCACTTCTAGCCAACCACTCCTCACATATGGACATCTGTCGTACTAAAATAGGAAAAGTAAATACCAAGGGCAAGTGTTGTTTAGTAATCATTTACATGTCACTTAACAGTCATTGTATGAGACGCGCTCTCACACGTCAGATATTTATTAATTTTGTCTGGTACAAGGCCATTAAAATTGATCAGTGATTAAGGATTAGAAAATTTAGAATTAGACTAGTATTTGAATATATGAAATTAGATTTAACAAAGTTTGGGCATAGAGTCTACAAACAACATAACGAAATCTATGGGAGGCGCTAGAGGCATAATGGTTATCGTCGTAGGAAGTGGATTCGGTTATCTGAGTTCAAATCCTGAACGAGGCTGTTTACATTTCACGTGGCGCTTATCCCCTTCTGAAAGGTGTGAATCCAATTATTCTCCTTCCAGCTATGAGTAAATAATTGGGCAGACTGCGCTCTTTAACTATGATTTGGCAACTGATCTAAGAGAAGGAAAAACTCTGAATTCAAACGTGTTGTGAACCTGGAGAAGGATGGGCTCCGACAAGTTATTCGTGTCCAAGACACGTTACGTAACTAAATACTCAATTCACTTTCTGCCACTTTCCTCTTTCTTTCTCTCTCTCTCTCTCTCTCTCTCTCTCTCTCTCTCTCTCTTTCTCTTTCTCTCCATCTATCTATCTATCTATCTATCTATCTATTACACCTGAATAGTATTGATGATGACATAATATTGATATAATAATGTTAATATTATTTAATATTATATAAAAATGTTTGTTATAGGTCCAAAGAAAGAATAAAAATATATTTTAAATTAGATAGTTCCACGAAGAGATTTGTATTAAATCAATATTAACAATATACTGCAGTCATAAATAGTCTTGAAATGTGTTTGAGATAAGAGTACACGAATTAAGATTTGGGATAATGTTCAAAAACGAAAATACGTTTGTTTTATTCTAAATGATATTACTGGTTGTCCAAAAGTAAATTTGTTTAATCATTTATGCAAATTAATTTGAAAATCATTAATAAGAATATTTCTCCAAATTGCAACTATATGTATAATGAAAGTGCATTGCAATTTAGAATTAATCAAAGAATTATTGACAGGATAAAGCTATTATATCCATAATGTAAATACATTGTAAATTATTTTACGGTTGAAAAACATTACAAATGAACTGAAATAAATTATGAGGAGTCAGGAATTAACACAATCATTTCTGATTGGAAAACGCTATTCTATTTACATCCCGCACACACACACACACACACGCACACATACCGGGATTTCATTATTTCAAGTTGAATATTACGCAGTCAAACGGATATCATTAGGTATTATTTACAACCAAACGCTGCAGCACTGAAACTTTGTAGCCTAAAATATGAAAGAGCAGCAGTCTAAAAATAAGTAAACTCCTCATATATTTATACAAATGAAGATGCGCGTGTTATAATGGTTATTGTCGTTGGAAATGAATTCGGTGACCCGGGTTCAAATCCAGAACAAGGCTGTTTATCTTTGAAAAAGGTATACAGCCAGCTATGGGTAAATAGTAGGGCAGACTGAACATTTTGATTCATATTCACATAACCATACTCGCTAACCAGAAAAACTAAATGAAACGTGAATGATGCGGGGTTGCTGGATCTCGAATAAAGTTGGAGGCAATGACGAGATGATAACGAATTCACATGAAAAATAGGAAAAATTCAGATATGTACTCACAGAAAGATACCGTTCAGTTTATAATCAGTGTTGCAATCTCCTTCTAGACCGGTCACAAAAACATGAAATAGTATTCTTGAGTCGAAGGAAGATCTATTATTTAACCAATCATAGCCAACCCCTCTCCCAACAATAGATACTCATCCCGAAATTTAGATTGTGACTTATCCTCTGCTGGTTACAAGTTAACTGATCGACTTTTTTTTTTAACAATCTCCTACTTTCGTGTAAACGTTTCTCACACCTTCCGCGAGAGTTTTCATGGTTGAACTGTTGTTGTCGGCCATACAGCCGGGCATCATCTTCACAGACAGTGGGAGGCATCTACTTTATTGCAATAAGAAATCCTTGTCTGAAATGAATGATGCCTGAAAGAGACTTTACTGCCTACGTACACATCTAGACGTGCATATATTTTTTACATCTTTCATCAATACTGCGAAGATACAATCACAGATTAACGATTTTATACGAATGCGTTAATTGACATTTAGCCACAGACTTTAAAAATGTCTTCTACTTGCCACTCAGAAAAGGCGGAGTAAGATTTATTGGCAATTGCTATGCATTAACTACATGTATCTCATCAAAGAGGGGATTATACCAGCTTAACATATCACGAAAAACAAAACACATGAAAAAATCCGCCAAGGCGCAGTTGGTATTGTCCAAGAATTCTACGGAGATTTTGTTGTTTTTTTTTTTGTCTTTTTTTTTTAGTTGTTGCATTTCTGTCGCAAAATAACTTACAGGGCATTTCAAAAATAAAAAGTATATAGTCGAGTTAAAAGCACGGTAAGGGTAACCCAAAGTCGAATTTGAGTTACTCTTACCTCGGTTTTAACTTGGGTTACTCTTACCTAGCTTTTTGTTTGAGTTACTCTTACCTCGTTTTTAACTTGGGTTACTCTTATCCTCGCTTTTAACTAGGGTTACTGTTACCTCGCTTTTAACTTGAGTTACTCTTACCTCGGTTTTAACTGGGGTTATTCTTACCTCGCTTTTTTTTCTTACCTCTCTTTTTTACTTGGGTTACTCTTACATCGCTTTTAACGTGGGTTACTCTTACCTCGGTTTTTATTTGAGTTACTCTTATCTCGCTTTTCAATTGGGTTACTTTTACCTCGGTTTTAACTTGATTTATTCTAACGTCGCTTTTAACTTGGGTTACTCTTACCTCGCTTTTAACATGGGTTACCCTTACCTAGGTTTTAACTTGGGTTACTCTTACGGTTTTAAATTGGGTTACTTTTACCTCGGTCTTAACTTGATTAACGTCGCTTTTAACTTGGGTTACTCTTACCTCGCTTTTTATTTGCGTTACGCTTATACCCTTTTAACTTGGGTTATTATCACCTTGCTTTTAACTTGAGTTTCTCTTACCTCACTTTTAACTTGAGTTACTCTTACCTCAGTTTTTACTTGGGTTACTCTTACCAAGCTTTTAACTTGGGTTACTCTTACCTCGCTTTTTATTTGCGTTACGCTTATACCTTTTTAACTTGGGTTATTATCACCTTGCTTTTAACTTGAGTTTCTCTTACCTCGCTTTTAACTTGAGTTTCTCTTACCTCGGTTTTTACTTGGGTTACTCTTACCAAGCTTTTAACTTGAGTTTCTCTTACCTCGCTTTTAAATTGAGTTACTCTTACGTCGGTTTTTACTTGGGTTACTCTTACTAAGCTTTTAACTTGGGTTACTCTTACCTCACTTTTAACCAGGAACTAATAAGGAATAAATATTACTGCAAAGTTATTATTAATATCATCTTGCTTTTTATCCAGGGAAGAATGCTACGAACTGTTTTGTACTCCACAAAACGGTAGCTGCTCGGCCACTTAGTTCTCATCTCACTAACCATCCAAGTAAGTTGAAAAGACATTCGAGACATTGCTGGAGACGAAAGGACGAACTTATTTGTGACGTTCTCCGATAAACACACCAGTTTTAACTAACCAGGAAAAACTTACATTCATCAGTTCTTTGAGGGAACCGGGTGCTATCTAGAGGACTTGCTGAGCGCGATGGCTGATCGGAACGAATGGCGAAAGAATCAAGGGAATCTGTGATGTCAGCATGTCTAACTAATGATGATGAGGAGGAGGAGAAGGAACAGGAGGAGGAGGAGGTTTATCAATGCATTTATATTATACAGATATAACCCATTTATCATCGTTAATGTTTAATTCTTGACCACTGACAATCCCTTTTTTCTTATTTTCAATACATTTCTAG
The DNA here is from genome assembly GCA_963585895.1 of Sepioteuthis lessoniana. NCBI lineage: Eukaryota > Metazoa > Mollusca > Cephalopoda > Myopsida > Loliginidae > Sepioteuthis > Sepioteuthis lessoniana. Next base: position 144,713 of record CAUZXS010001498.1, read on the forward strand.
AAGAAAATGATTTACTGGGTATTTTTATAATAAAAGTTTAAGAAATAAAATCCATTGTAAAAACAGCATTATTTTAAATGCATTTCTATGGTAAAATCGGTAATGCATTTATTTCTAAAATATGAAATTTCCCTATTCTGTCAGTACGACTTGCCTAAATTTCTCACCACAGATAATACTTTTTTCATCATTTACAATGCATTTCTACGATGAAATTATAGTTATATGAATGTGTAAGTGAACCTAATATATATTTATGCAATTCTATTTTTGGTCAGCGTGTTACATAGCCATAATATGGCTACGCGAAACGTACATAGAATGTTCATAACATATATACATGGAACATAGGAATCCCGAAACACGAAAAACACTTACGACTTCTTAGTTCAGGTACGAAACTTTTTATAACCGTTGAGTTTAAAGGTTCTTCGACATAAGGAGAGAGATACACATTCTTTCTATTCTGGGTTTTCCATCTGCCCCTCCCCACCATCTCGTGTGGCACCCGTAGCGCGCAAATTCGTCTGGCCTCTGCGAGCCCCGAAAGTCAACCCTTCTCGTTCGGTGTCTAGTTCTCAACTCAACTAACTGACTTTTTCGAATCTCCCAAAATCCTCCGCGCGCTTCCGGTGCATGATGTCATTCACATCCCCCTATTTGGGATTTTTATTTTGACATCTCTGAATGATACGTCCGCCCCGCACACACGCGTGAACACCTGCGTTCATGTTGCACCAAGCTAACCCATGCACTGAGCCGAAAGGTCCTCAGCCTAACTAAACCCAAAGGCATCAAACGAAATCCCTCGGCCATTATATTACAAACGTTTCATGGTAATAAATAATACCTAATGATGTTTATTTTCATTATAAATATAGAAAATTAACTTATTATACTTTTAATAGGCTTATGTTATAAGAAATGTTAGCGTTGTACCTGATCACTGACAATATCTTTTTCCAGAACAACAAACAGATTAATTGCTAAAACTTACTCAAACAAAACAAAAAATGCCAAATTCTGTATTTAATCAAAAAATATTTTCCCTAAAATAATTTTTCGGTGTTGAAAATAACTAACGTTGAAAATAGAGTATCAGTAAAGTCAATGGGCACCAAAAAAAGCCAAAATTGTTACCACCTATACCAGGTTCAAATGCGGTTGACGTTTGACACTATAAATTCTTCTGCTCCTCTGTACATATTCTTATGTACAATAATTTAAATTCGTTTAGTTGCGAGCATGTCTTAACGAGTATATATGGATAGAGGCGTAAAATATAAGTACGTATATGCATTTAGGGATGAGCGTATTTGTACGGGTGTGTATGGGCATAGATCGCCAATATGTATGTACATCGATGTGCAAATAGTAGTAGTCAAAGGATAGCTAAACGAGTTATGAAGGTTGGCAGATTTTAGTAGATGATAAAATAGAAAGGCAACAGTTTATTGATAGGGATGAAAGGGCTAGGTTTTTTTTTAGATGTTCATTATAAACTCAAATCTTCGGTGTTAGAGGTCAGAGGTCAATAGAAAAGAGGTTAGAGGTCAGAGGCCAGAGGTCAGTAGGAAAGAGGTCCACGCGAGAGGAGCGAGGATTCTTTTCAGAAAGCTAGGGCTGCATATATACAAGGAAGTGATCGGGGTGTGAACCGATTAGCTGCACCCCAAAGCAAAACTAGTTTTACTGCTGGGTGTGAATCTACCCCTAAGCGTCCGCTGTGGTTGGTTACAGGGGGAACATTAACAGCAAAGTCAAAAAGAAACTTCGTCTGTTGTCGAAATAATAAGAGATCAGCACCTAGGTCCTTGTTACTAAGTGTTACTACTCCCCAACCCCCTTTGCGACCAGGATGAATAAAATAAATTATCATCAATAAAGATGATCATACGTGGGTATCTTCTGAGTTTGTTTTTGCATTTTCTTTTTTTCCTTTTAGAGCTGACTTGTGGCTTGTACGATTTTTACCAGAACCTGCGACCGATTATTCTTGTTTTAAAAGACTCTACAGAACATGAGCTTAAGTCGTTTAGCAAGCAAAACTGTGTGAAAGATTCAAACTGAAACTAGAATACAACGATGATAACTGTTTTATTTATTGTCTCTAACACCAGTAGAATTTGTCGTTATTCAATAATTTGAGTAAATGATAACCTGAACAGATCTTACTGTTGATATCATGGATTACATTAATTTCTAGGTATAAAAATATCAATCAACCGTTATCTCTCTCCTTTTAGGGCAATGATCTTCGCTTTTTTTAAACTGTCATATCTATGTGAATTTTAATAGTTTTAATCAAAGTCGTTCAATGTTATCCTTAATTTGTTTTGGTTTCTTTGTTTATTGGCATATCAACCTTTGTAGGTTATTTAATGCTTCTATACTATTTATGGTACTATTTATGGACTCCAGCACATCGATGTTCCAGCGTATGGCGAATAGCCAAAACTTACTTAAATCAACTTTGAGTGGACACTGGCTGCAGTCTAGAAGACCTGCCAAGAGCGATGGATGGTTTGGTTTCTTTTTTTAATGGCATATCAACCTTTGTTGGTTATTTAATGCCAAAGGTATTCTACTAGAAGAACCGTAGTGGTACTATTTAACTCATAGTTGGAAGAATAAAGGGGTTCATACCTTTCCCAAGGGTATTTCCCCGAAAGTGAACATAATAGCGCGACTGGAGTACGAACTCGCTTACTACGATTTCGCAGTCCATCGCTTTAACCATTACACCACGAGGACACCCCCCAATATCATCCTTAAATCCAGGACAATTGACGTCGAGTGCTCTTTTTGATGCACCAGACAATAAATGAACCTCACAATGATGAATGTAATATACACAAATTTATTATATATACAACAAATATTTAAATACATACAAACTGAACGTATATATAGATAAATTTGATTGATTGATTGATTGGTTGGTTTTAATGGCATGTTAACCCGTCGAAGGTTATTTTAGAGGTTAGGGAAATCACATCCATCGTATGTTCATAATTATCATATAGTTGTTTCTTCAAAGTTGTTTGAGGGGGGTTCTGTTTTGTTTTGTGGAGTTGTTTTTTTTTGTTGGTTTTTACTTTTATTTGTGGGTTGTTTTGTTGTTTTAGTGGTTGGGGGGGTTGCACACGGTCCAGTCAAATAAAAAATAATTTTAGATATATCTGTTTGACTCCTAGATAGGACCCTAAAAGCTACTATCACTCCTGGTCAGAATGGACCGTGGAGAAGTGGCAATAAAGAAATTCTCCACATTCCCCAAATATTCATAACAGAAGCCTCACAATTAGATACAGTTTCGTGTCATGCCAAGGACACCTCTCAGTAGGGGATACGTTCAGCGTATTCTAAGCCCCACCGACAATGCGAATATATAAATTTGATGCAATCATACAACAGATGTCTAAGAATTCTATCAAAATATTTCAGCTGTTTATTTCTGTTTTTCTCTTTTATTATTTTTTATGTTTAATACAAGCAATGTTGTGCGCATGCTCAGACATTAGTGGTGAGTATAAGTTCCATTGTTTTGATTAACAGCCACAAAGAAAAATCCCATTGTTGGACACCTATCTATTGTAAAGTAAAGAGGTTAATCGGATTATTAATTCAATTGATTTCTGCCATTGGTCGATATTTTTGTTACACCTGTTGTTCGTGCAGACTGGAAAGACCGTTTCAGAAAACCAAAAGAATTATTTCTCAATCCGTAGCCGTCCAATTCGTTTTAAACATACCTGCAGGTAAATTCAGACAACATCGTTGTCAATTCTTTTTTTTTTTTTTTTTTTTTTTCATTTTTATTATTTTATATTTCTTTAATGATGATATGCATATTTTCAAAGGAAATCAAAAGAAACGTTCTCAATAATTTTCTTTTGGTATACTATACCATTATATTATTAGTTCTTCTTTTTTTTTAAAGAAGAATAATATCTGAGATGCGATACGATGATTCTTTTGAGTCAATTTCCTCGTTTTTGTTCCCACCCAAACGTTTCGGCAGATGTTGGTTCTTAATTTGATTGGTTGTGTTTTACGACATATCAACTCTTGTAGGTTATTAATGACTAATCCTTTATATATATATATATATATATATATATATATATATATATATATATAAAGATATGAATGATTTGTGAACGAATAGCTTATAGGTAGCATTATTTTAAAATGAGCCGGAGCTCATTTGTTTGCACACAGTTAAATGGTTTCGAGTATAACAAATGATTAAACATTTCTATAAATGGGACCCTAACAGGTAATACCACTCCAGGTCAGAGTACTTCACATTCCCCAAAGCTCCAGAACTGGAGCCTTACCATCAGATGGTTTAGTTGCAGGGATTCTTACCCCTATGCAGAAATGCTGTCGGCGTATTCTACAACCCCAGCTGACTGAGCTATCGGCTTTCTGTTGATTTATGGATTGATTTTAACGGCGCGACAACTCGTCAAGGTTTATTTTATATCCAGATTTTTGGGAATCGTATTCATTGTATGTTTATATTTACACATTTGTATATGTTTTCCTTTTTCCTCTTTTTTTTTTTTTTTTGTATAACGTACTATCGAATACGCGCGAAAATAATTTTCAAACAGATCTATTTGATTGAAGAATGCAACAATAACAGGTACTCACAATTAAAGAGGTACTCACAATTAAACTGTACTTCAATTTAAACTGCGTGCTTATACTAAACTGAATGGCTTGAAATAGAAATGTTTTTGACAATAAAACTATGTACTCATGCTAAACTGAATTGTTTGAAATAGAACTGATTATTTACATAAAAATGGATTTGGCGTTAAATAACATAGAAAGGTTGATATGCCATAAAACCCAACCAACCAACCAACATTCAAACATTTCAGTTTTGCAGGAGTACACAGTTTGATTGTCAAAAACATTTCTATTTAAAGCAATTCAGTTTAGTCAAACATTTCTAATTAAAATAATCCACTTTAGTGTAAATATAGATTTTGTTTACATACAGTTAAATGTCAAAACAATTGTTTTTTAAACAATTCAGTCTAGTATGTGTACAGTTTCAATGTTAAAAACACTTCCATTTCAAACAACTCAGTTTAGCATAAGTAGGCTGTTTAGTTCTATTTGACCCATAGATAAGGTCCTATCAGATGCTGCCACCCCGAGCCAGAGTGGACCTGGATGCGATGGCAATAAAGGGGTACACCGCATTCCCCAAAGCTCCAGAATTACTGGAACCTTACCATCAGACTGTTTCATGTCATATCAGGACACTCGTTAGGGAGAGACTTACCCCTCTACAGAGGTGCAGACTTCGCAAACATACTGTTTATACTGAAGAGAAAAATGTAAATATTTCACTAGTTGTAGTTTTGACAGGTTTCTACATGAGAATTAATTTTTATTTATTGCGGACTTTTTCCAATTAAAGACAAGGTTTCTACATGTTTCCGTTGCTTTTTATTACCCTATTTTAGCCGAACTTTTAAATTATTAACATTTTAAAGATATGTTTAGATTCTAAAATGAAGCAATTTTAATTATTACTCATTTTTTTTATTAATTGCAATGAAATTCTTAATGTTTTTGTTGCTTTTATCTGTTTCATTTTTCAACCCCTTAATTAGACATAATATTCGAAAGTTTTTTTGAGATTAAGTATATATTTACCCAAACCATTCACAACAGGCAGAATATGATACAAGGTTAATTTTTAAGCGGAGTAAAGTTGGTTTGAATTCAGTTTTACTTCTCACTCACTGATTGCCTAACTGAGATTAGTTGTTAATTGACCGACCGTTGTCGAGGGTAACCCGAAGGCTCCTTTCTCAATAGCTACTACATTGAGCTGTTGGGTAGGGCGTTACTTCTTTCCCTCGATTATTCCACTTACACTAGATCCGTACCTTATAATGCTGACTGTGAAGCAAGGAAGCATCAAGTACCATTTTTGAGTCTTTGGTATGACTCGACCTGAGACTGAACCCCGGTCTCACGGACCATTGGCAAACATTCTGTCCAAACCCAATATGATTTAACCAATACCTGGCGGGAAAACATGAAGATTCATGCTTTTCTCCAAGACATTAGCGTGAGGTAAAACAAACAGTTTGGCCGAAGATTTGAACACAGGTCGACGATAAACTAATGCACCTTTTCAGATTGAGTTGTGTTCATTATCATACATTATTATAATCTGTTTACATTTCTGAGGTGTGGAATTATCTCTATTATGCTTTTATTTATTCAAGCGTATCTCTTCATCTTGATTATTCATCTATTAGGCTATCCAATCATCTTCAGGTTTCTGTTGCATTCGGTAACCATCTGCAAATTTTGAACCAAACATTTTATTCAATTCACAGAAGTAGATTGTTTTATTTAGCACTCATTTTAATCTTGATTTGACAAGGTTGGTTGGTAAGGTTTTATGGCATATCAACCTTTGTAGGTTATTTAACGCCAAATCCATTTTTACACCAATAGTCAGTTCTATTTCAAACAATTCAGTTTAGCATGAGTACACAGATTAATTGTCAAAAACATATCTATTTCAAGCTATTCACTTTAGTCAAACAACTCTAATTCAAACAATTCAGTTTAGTATAAGTATAGATTTTCTTCACACACAGTTAAATGTCAAAACAGTTCTATATTAAACAATTCAGTTTAGGGGAAGCACAGTTTCTGGCGTAAGCACAGTTTTTATCGAAATAAATACTTATAAAATCTTTTCTACAATCCGAAGTACTGGGGGACCATAAAAACACACTCCGTTAGTGTGTGAGCCATCATGTATTTCATTTCGTTCAAGCAGTTGGAAGAGTTACTGCTGGTAAGAAAATAACTATTTCCAGTTAATGTATTTAATATCACCATATTTATAAAAAATATTCCAAGTTTTGATGTTATAACTACTTGAAAACGAGGAGTGTTTTTAGGCTCACCCTGTATTTCTCTTGTGAATACCACATAACTGTGGAAATTTTCTGCCTCCTCCCCTGCAATGGTAACTTATGTTCAATTAAGTTAATGTATCATGTTCGCATTGCTCATCCTGTCGGTGAGGCCTAAAATACATCGATTGTATTTCCTACAGAGGGATAAAACCACCTCCCACACAAAAAAAAGGCTGTCCTGTGTATAAAACTTAACAGCATCCGGTGGTATAGCTCTAGTTACGGAACTCTTTGTAGTGCGCAGTGACTCCTTCTCTGCCATTACTCCCAAGTTCACTCTGACTCGAAATGGTAGTTCTGATTAGAGTCCTATCAATTGTGTCAAGTATATCTTTTAGAAAATTAATATCAGATTGCAAAATTTGAAACGTATAACTGCGTGCAAACCACTTATTATCATTTTACTCCTTACGAGTTTTCAGGCCAGATTTTAACAGTGCTGTGGTCTAAATGATCTCGAATCTTCCTCTGATTTCAAGTTTCCCCAGTCTCTTTTTCAGATCTTTACGGACCGTTCCTAATGCACCAACTACCATTGGTATCATCGTTACCCACATGTTCCCTAGCATTTCAGCTATCATTATTATTATGATTTACACTTTCTCTAGTTTTTCACGCCAGCGTTAGCTGATGGTTTCTCACTGGAGTTTAAGTGACAACAAGTCTCCTCAAGTCTACAGGACTCATCTCAGTATTCTGGCGGATCTCAATAATGCTGTAGTTTGAATAGTCTGCACCCGTCCTCTTATTTCCAAGTCCTCCAGTCCCTTTAATAACCCTTCAGTGACTGTACCAAGAGTATCAATTATAATTGGTATAAACGTCCACAATTTTTTTCAATTCCCTAGCAGGATCGAGGTACTTATCCTTCTTTTCACTTTCTTTGGATTTTACTCTGTTGTCAGCCGGGACAGAAAAGTCCACAATTCTCCAAGTTCTTTTTTTTTTTTTTGTGATTATTATAAGTTCTGGTCGTCTGACCGAGATTAGGTTATCCGTTTGTATGTTAAAATTCCATAGGAGTTTATGCGTCTCAATCTCCCGGACAGCTGGTTTGTGCACGTATCTTTATCATTATTATTAGTGGTAGTTGTATTTCATTTGATTTTTTTTCCAACAGCATTAGTTGATGGTCTTTCACTGGAGTCTGAGTAGCAGGCTGAATGTTTCCATTTGAAATATTGGTGCACCACATCCTTTTTTCTCTCCCTTACTATGTGGTCTTGCATAGTATAAAAATAAGTTAAGTAAATAAAAAGCTTTACTTTGGAACAGTGGCTTGTAAGTTAAACTAAAAAAACTATTTCGCTTGAAGTGCATTTAATCTTCATGAGGTACCCGATAGTTGAGGCCTTGTGTCAAACTAAATTAAGACGAGAATGGACGAATAAAAGTCAGCATATCGTATTTCGTTAATATTTCAAGTTTCTTGGAAAAACAGCATTTTTGCTTTTCTGTTTGTATACTTGCCGATGATTGGTGTTTCAACGAGAACTACCCACAGGCACACATACACACACGTCTCAGTCACAAATCAAATTGTTCAACATGGCTACTGACCAATATCACGCGTTTTCTTTTTTCTTTAATGAATAAATAAGACTACATTAAGTTCCACGTAAGTCTAAGTGCACAAATTTATTTGTTCTTAATAAGTATGATAATTTATGGAACTTTCTGCTTGCCCTTTCTTGTAGGTGAGAAAATCTGCTCAAAATTTAATGTATGTTCTATGTAATAGCTAATAAAAGGCAAAGATTAAAACACTATACATAGTCAAGTATGTGCTGAGATTGTTACTTTTATTAAAGATTGAGAAGGAATCCTATTTCAAAACGTGTTTAATTACTGGCTTATAAATAATTTTGAAGCTCTGGTTTAGGCTGAGTGTCCTGGCTATCTAGTGGTGAGGCTACAGTTATGGAACTTTGAGGAGTGGGAATAAAAAGTACAACTCTTCTGATTTGCTATTGTGTTCGAAAGTTTGGAAAATATCAACAATAAGCTTAGTTTGGCACATGCCTAGAAGTATGGAACACCCAAGTCTGCAGAAAAGCGTGAGATAATTGTATGCAAATTTCTACCTTAAAATATTGCTTTGTCGTGTTTTAAACTAAACGGCATCCGATGGTGAGGCTCCAGTCCTGGTGCTTTGAAGAGTTTCTATTACTCTTAGGTCCACTGTCTAGATGATATAGCACCTGTTAGGATCCCATTGATGGGTCAAAAGATATTTTTGAAAATTATTTGTATTAAATAGAATTATCTAAAAATATATAGCCGTGTGCAAATTGGGGCTCCTCGTGGTGTAATGGTTAAAGCGACGGACTGCGGAATCGTACTAAGCGAGTTCGAACTCCAGTTACGCTATTACGTTCACTTTCGGACAAATAACCCTGGGAAAGGTATGAACCCCCTTATCCTCCCAGCTATGCGTTGAATAGTACCACTACTGTTCTTCTAGGAGAATGGTTTTAGCATTAAATAACCTACAAAGGTTGATATGCCATTAAACAAAGAAACCAAACCGTATTAGATTGGAATACTTGAAAGTATTTGGGAAGACTTGAAGCACTGAAATTGTGTACAGATTATTTCAGCTCTTTTCGTACATCGATTAGTCTTTATTATATCTATATCAGCATTTCTAATTCTTTGGGCGTATCGAACATCAGGGATTTTTGTTCTCATGCCTTTTTAATTGATTTAATCCTTGTGTTTTTGCTTCATTCTTTATGTTTTTGCTGCCTCTTTGCTTTATCTATTATGTCTCTCTTTCGGTGTGAGGTCGAGTTGGTTGGCAAATTCATTACTTACTTTTCAAACCGAATATTTTTTTCTTTTGTTTCTTGCGTGTTGTTAATCCAATAGTGGTTGTTTTATAGGTGAATTCATGTTGAATTGATCGTCTTTCACTATTTTTTTCTGTTTGGAGTGATGAATTTTGTGAAATGTTATTAATTTTCTAATATCCATCTTTTTTTATTTCAGCTAAAGTTTAGTTTATTATATCAAAACTATATTACGGATATTGCCAGGGTGTTAATTGGTTTGGTTTTGTTTGGTTTGGTTTATGGCATGTCAATCATTATGGGTTATTTAATCTCAAATCCATTTTATGCATACAAACAGTTCTATTTTAAACTATTCAGTTTGGCATAAGTACACTGTTAGTTCTATTTGACCCATAGATAGGACCCTATCAGGTGCTACCAGAGTGGACCCTGGAGCAATGGTAATAAAGGGGGTACTCCGCATTACCCAAGGCCCCAGTGTGTCATATACTGGAAACTCATTGGGGAAGTCTTACTCTTTTGCAGAGATGCAGTCGGTGTATTCTACAGCCCCATCTGACTAGGCCCAAATTCTTTTTTTATTTTTTCTTTATTCATTGTATGATTGGTACAATTTGCTTCATTCATTCCTAAAGATTCATAGGTTTTATTGTGTTCTAGTTCAGTGATTTCTGTGTTAATATCTAGAGTGTTAATATCTGGTGGACCTTTCTTTAATGTGACTTTCGCACTTTTTTTCCAGACCAAACTGCATCCCTATGTCGTCACTAAATCTTTTTACTGTGCTTAGTAGACTTTCTAAGTCGTAATCATTTTTTGCATATGACTTTAAATTGTCCTATAGAATTGGTGGTTTATTTTTTTAGCAATGGTTTAAAATCCAGAGGCTGTGTTTTCAAATTCTATGGAGAGTTAACGGAACTATCCAAAAATAAGTGGAGAAAGTGAGTATCCTTGAAAGATTCCATTGTTAATGTTCAGATTATTAGTTTTCAGCTTGCCTTTTTCAAGGAAGAATCTGAGCTTAGTATGCCACTTTTCCATTTGGTATTTTAGGAATATTATTATAACTGGGATTATCTTTAAAATCCTAAGAATTTTTGCTATCCATTTGTAGAGTTTGACTTCAAAAGCTTTTTTATAGTTATTTCAAGCCATATTTAGAGTTTTCGGTCTGAATCGACAATTCTCCATTATCAACTTATTTATGAGGAGTTGATTTTTACAGCCACATGATTCTCTTTTCTATCCCTTTTTTCTAAAGGAAAAATGTCCTTTACAGCCAATGAATTTGACAATTCTTTCCTTTGAAATCAGTATTATCATTTTATATGCTATGTGAAGGCATGTGATTGGTCGGTAGTTTTTGTTTGGCGTTTGTTTCTTTTATTTTTGGTAGTAGGTATGTTATTCTTTCTGTGGGCCAATCAGACAATTTTTCAGGATCTTGAATGATTTGTGAAATAATGTTCGTCATTAGTTGATGTGTGGAGGATAGGTAGTGAAGCCAAAAGTTTATTATTTTATCTATTCCAGGTGACTTCCATTTCTGTGTGCGTTCAAGTATATTTATAAGCTCTTTTATTGTAATACCCTCGTAATTTTGTAGTCGATTATTTTTATGGATGTTTTTTTATATTTTCAATCCACCTTTATTATGATTTCTAAGACCCCAAAATGATTCAAATTTTTGATGGTTTCCTTTAGTTATTGTCTCGTTTCCGATTTTTCCATAGAAGTTTTATGACTCGTCTTGAAAAATTTTCTTGTATCGAAAGGATTTTATTCGTCTTTCTAATCTTCGAACACGCTGAACTTTTACTTGGATTTTTTGCTTCTGATTTTCAATTTATTTTCGGAGTCTTATCAATTAATGTTATCATATTTTCTTTAAATTTTTCTTGATTTCTTCGTTTACAATGTGACACTCTAACTCATTTCTTCAAGTATGGACATTTCTCCTTTGTATTCCTCTATTTCTTTTGATGTCCTTAATTTCCATTTAAGTCGCTTAAACTTATTTTGTTCATGTGTTATGTTTACTGAGCTTGACCGGGGTTCAATCCCAGGTCGAGTCATACCAAAGACTCAAAAATAATATTTGATGCCGCCTTGCTTAACACTCAGCACTATAAGGTAAGGATCAAAGGTAAAATGGAACAATCCAGGGAATGGAGTCGCGCCCTCCCCTACAGCTCGGTGTAGTAGCTATTAAAAAGGGAGCCTTCGGGTCACCCTCGACTAAGGTCGCCAACTTTACTTTTACTGAGCTTATTACTGTAGCAGTCGTATATATTATATCCTTTAAAAGCGTAAAATTTGGTTTGAAGTCTTTTAGATCTTCTAAGGCATATTTCGCCAACTTTTCTTACATAAAGTTATTCTTGTTCTTTTTTAATATTTTGGAGGTGCTCTGTCTTTTATATCGGTATTTGTTACTTGATATTTCATTTCATTTCATCGATTTTTATCTTATTTTCTGTATCGTCTGGGCTTTTTATTTAAGGTTGACGATTCTCTTATTTGTTGTATTCATTGTTTATAGCTAGAGTTTACATATAATGATTGTTTGATTGCTTTAAAGTCTTATCTTTTCAATTTTTAGGTGTTCTCATTACAAGTGCAACAGTATCGTTTTATTGGATTTCAGCAATTTTCTGTCCTTTGTTTTATCTTTTTCAGCATCTGTTTAACGTTTGCTTTTAATGATATATTTCCTCACATTGACTAGTTTATGGAGATCTAAGTGTGTTTCTGTACATTTAGGTCTTTATCGCCATATTGTCCAGTCGGCTGGGGCTGTAGAATACACCGACTGCACCTCTGCAGAGAGATAAGACCCCCCTCCAATGAGTATCCTGGATATGACACAAAACAATCTGATGGTGAGGTTCCAGTGCTGCCGGAGCTCCCAGGTTCACTTTGTCCCGGAGTGGTAGCACCTGATAGAGCCCTATCTATGGGTTAAATAGAACTAACTGCATACTTATGCTAAACTGAATTGTTTAAAATAGAACTGTTTGAGTAAACTGAATAGCTTGAAATAGAAATGTTTTTGACAATTAAACTGTGTTCTTACATCTATACTGTATACGTACGGTAAACTGAATTGTTTGAAATGAAACTGTTTTTGACATTGAAATTGTATTTACACTAAACTGAATTGTTTAATATAGAACTGTTTAACTGGGTGTAAACAAAATATGTACAAAGTTCTAATTCAGCTAATTCAGTTTAGTATGTTTGACTAAACTGAATAGCTTGAAATAGAAACGTTTCTGACAATTGAACTGTGTAGTCATGCTAAACTGAACTGTTTGAAATAGAACTAATTATTTGCATAAAAATGGATTTGTCGTTAAATAACCTACAAAGGTTGATATGCTATAAAATCCAACCAACCAACCAACGAAACCAATTCTCACTATATTGTAAAGGTTCCTAGAATTGTATTTCTTTAAGATGGTTTATTGATTGCGTAAAAGAACACGCATAATATTTCTTTATTATTCTCTTTTGACAAATCCTCCCCTTGTTTTTATTTTTTTATTGTTTGTTGTGGAGATCTTGGTAGGTCAGAGTTAGGATTATCACAGTTCTGATGATTACCGAAGTGAGTAGGAGGGCTTTGTTCCAGTGACTGATTTTTTGTATCCCATCCTGGTTCATCATTTGGAGACGCAGTCCTTTTTTATCCGCAGGAAGACTTATGTGAAGTTTGTCATAAAGAGTGGTTTTCACATACGGTTTTGGTGCATCTTATTCTTTCTACCAAGAATGTTTTGTTTTGGTGACACCATCAGCAGAAAAATAGTCTATCATTATATTTATTAATAATCCGTAAAGAGAGAATTTATTTTATGTTATAAATTATATAAAAATTTATGCATTTCGAATTCAAAGAAATTCTAAAGGTAATTTACAAAGCTCTTTGCTTCGATGTGGCACAAGGCCGAATGAATGGGGCGCCCAATGAGATTCGAACTCACTCGTGTAGGTTTACTAGTCTAGCTTGCTAACCGTTACACGACCAGAGGTACCCTTCGCCGGAGGGTTATAGTAATTTACAAAGCTCTTTGCTTCGATGTGGCACAAGGCCAAATGAATGGGGCACCCAATGAGACTCAAACTCACTCGTGTAGGTTCGCTAGTATAGCTTGCTAACCGTTACACCACCAGAGGTACCCTTCGCCGGAGGGTTATAGTAATTTACAAAGCTCTTTGCTTCGTTGTGGCACAAGGCCGAATGAATGGGCACCCAATGAGACTCAAACTCACTCGTGTAGGTTTACTAGTCTAGCTTGCTAACCGTTACACCACCAGAGGTGCCCTTCAAAGAAATTCTAAAGGAAGAAAAAAGTTTACCTGTTCCAATGAACTCCACCATAACTATTTTTCACGCCGAAGATGAAAGGCGAAGAACATAAATTTAACTTAAAAACTTAATCTTGAATTTTATTCTTCTTATTTGCTTTACCCAATACTAAAAATAAAACAACAAACGTATATATATATATAGTGTGTGCGAGGAGCAACGAGAGACGACGGGAGGTGTACGAGTAGAAAGAGGCAACAGCGGCAGTGGAGGTGGAGACAGCAACAAGCAGGACGACCAGCATGAACATACATTCAGCAACTATGTGAGGATACGGGATGTAGTCCAGAAGACCTGAAGATGAACGATAGGGAAAAGTGGCGAGAGAGGGTCAGGGATATCCGTGCTACCAGCACGACATGATGATGATGATGATGATGATATATATATATATATATATATATATATATTTACTAATCTAATATCTACCAGTATTCACGGTACAGAAAAAAAACAAAAAAAAACCCTGGCCAGGAACAAGAGAAAAAAGTATATCGAATCACCGCCCAGGGGAAAAAGAAAAAAAATTTTGGGTCAAAAAGAAAGAAAAGGCCAACCTCGTCCGACCCCTTGAAAAGGCCAACCTCGTCCGACCCCTTGAAAACAATCAAGGGATGCGCTGTCAGTGGTCAAAAGAAAACCAAAAAACCCTCCGCGAATGCTGCAATGCTACAATTACTAAAGTGCTCAACACCAGACAATGGAACCAATTATAGAATTAACCTAAATCGCGAGTCAAAATTCTTCAACTAAAGTTTCACCTTAATGGATCATCAGGAAGCCTAACCTCGACTGAATTCTAGGAGAAATCGCTTTCTTTTATTCACCAAAAACCACCTAGCTTCAAATTTGCATAAAAAAATAAATAAATAATTTTTTTAAAATTTTTTTTCTCCTAAAACCTATCCCTAATTATAGAGTAACGCCCTTTTATGTCTACAACTATTTAACACCTCTGATCTTTTGTTTAACATATTCCTACTTTTACAAACCGCAATGGCCAATTTTTCCTCCATACAAAGGCTACAAACTCTATTGCCTGCCCTATATTTACGGCATTTCTTTATTACTTCCCATTTCATTATAGGATCTACCCCTGTGTTCTCCTTAAGCTCCCACACATAACTAGATAATGCAGTGCTATGCCTATATTTCTCGTGCGAGAAACTTGTTTTATGGTTCTATGGCTTCCTGATGATCCGTTAAGGTGAAACTTTAGTTGAAGATTTTCGACTCGCGATTTAGGTTAATTCTATATATATATATATATATATATCGATGAAAAATGTAATTAATTTTCTGATGATACTGTTACTACTAATATGTTTACATTATTTTCTTTTCTTACAAATATTATTATTATTATTATTATTATTATTGTTGTTGTTGTTGTTGTTGTGGTTATATATCATCAAACAGGTTAAGTGGGTCATCAACGTGGTAAGTGAATTCACTCATTAAAAATCCAACTATCACAATTAGTCTTAAAATCTTTCACCATAAGAGGAGATAATAGAAGGCATACTGGTACGAGAAAGATCGTGTGAATCTAGGCTTTGAACCAGTCAGTTTTTGTTGAATTTTCAAGTAAGAAGCACTGATGAAACAGATGATGCTGCAGGGATACTGATACTAAGCAGTCTACACAGGATTTATCCTTGAAATTTATATTTCTAAAAGCCAAGAAACCTGACGATTAAAATGCAGACGATAACGTGTTTTACGTGTTTGAACCATAATGTTTACGGTAACACTTTTCTTAAATCATTTTTGGTTTTGGTTTGGTTTGATTTGGTTTGGTTACGACATATCAACTCCTTACTGGTCATTTAATATCGAAATTCTATTCTTTTCTAAATGCTTGATTGTAATCATTCGTAATATTCAGTAGCATTTCAAATGGTTCTCTTTTATTTATCTATAATTATTTTTTAACACAGTTATATTTTATCAAGTATTCCTATGAAATACCAATAATTTACAAGCAGTTATATGGTTTAAAAGAGACTCTTAATAATAATCCATCGTAAACAATTATACCTCATGTAACTTTTCTAAATACAAATAATTTTTACATTGGCCAAGTGGGTAGAGTGTTCGCCAATGGTCCGGGAGACCGGGGTTCAATCCCAGGTCGAGTCATACCAAAGACTTAAAAAATGGTACTTGATACCTCCTTGCTTAACACTCTGCAATATAAGGTACATATCAAGGATAAGGTGGAGCCATCCAGGGAAAGGAGTAGCGCCCTCCCCTACACCTCAGTGTTGTAGCTACTGAAAAGGGAGCCTTTGGGTCGCCCTCGACTACAGTCGCCACATTTACTTACTTACTATCTAATATGATATCAAGTATTCCAATCCAATACAAATAATTTTCAAACACATCTATTTGACCCATAGATGGAACCTTAATAGGTGCTATCACTATTGATGAGAACACTTTGGTCCAAAGAAGGAAACATACTCTGATTTTTGGCAGATGTACTGACCCATTCATAAGTAATCCCATCATTTTGTACGAAAAACTGTTCAAGTGAATTTTTAACCCCGAAAGTGATTCAAAAATTCTGATTTCTACGGTAAAAATTATTTAAAAAATAAATTTATCTTATATATTTATTTTTTCTAATGTTTTATTTTTTCTTTTACCTTCAAGTCTATTGACAACACATGGTCCATGTTTTCTCGTTGGTTTTAGCTTCCTTCTTTTATAATCATTACTTACCTACTGGTTTGCGTAAATGTCTTTCAATAAAAGTCAGCAGGAAACGATAAAATATCGGATAACTAACCTTTCAAAAAGGTTTTTTTGTGCTAAAAAGGTTTTTAAAAATCAATATTACTTTAAAAGATTTAAGGTTGAATTTTGGATCGTACGCAAAAGCTATCCTTACCGTCACACATATTTACATCTATGGCCTACTTTGTTTTGATTTTTTTTTCTTTTCTCTTTTTTTTTCTTTTTAGAAATATGAAAAATTAAAAAAAAAGCATGAATTATCAAACATTTGAATAAAGCTACATTACAAAGCAGATGGCTAAAAACATAGATATTTAGTTTATCTGCTTTTATATCTTTAAATAAATGACCAACTGGCTTTCAAAATATGTTTCATATCGTCACTCGGGTTTACTGTATCCTCTGCAAAGGGGTAAGACCCTACCCACCCCAAAAATGTGTCTGAAGAGTGTGGAGTACTCCTTCGTCATCATTACTCCCAGCTCCACACTGAACTAGGGTGGTAGTACCTGTTCTTGTCCTAACTATGAGTAAAATAGAACTGTTCAATCATTTACAAAGGATTTATATCATTAATTAATTGAGACCATAAAATTGTGTGCCCATTATTTATATTTGGCAGGAATACTTTATACCACATAACATTGCGCAAAAAAATTCTTAAGAAATTACACAAAAAATAAACGTACAATGACACGATTTTCTAACCAAAAGGCATAAGTTAAACCTAGATTACTTGACATCCCGTTAAAATCAATCAATCTATCAATCAAAATATGTGATATTCGAGTCATTCAATATTAAAATCATTTTAAGATAAGCAGGAATAGAAAAACTAGAAAAATAAATCATTAAAGATTTTAAATAAGTATCATCTTTTAGCAGAAATCTTTAACTTCCATTTAGTTTATTTGTTTTGACAAATCTAAGAGAATTACATAGAGCCGTCCGAGAATATGGTCAGGCCTGTGATGTTTAATATGAAAATAATTCGAAGAAAATTTCAAGAAGAAGAAAAACATATTTCATTCAAAAGTTTACAAGAAATTATAAATTTATCTCCTGTTGAACGAGATACATTCTTGTTCTTAAAATATACATTTCTATATTCCCTCTCTCTCTCTCTCTCTCTCACACACACACACACACACATATATACATATATATATATATATATATATACTCCATATAATTTCCATATTTGAGATATATCATTATACATTTAAAGGGTGAGGAAGCTAAATTTGGAATATTCTAGTATATTAATAATCGACTCTATTATAAAACAAGATTAATTCTAATTTTTAAAAAAAACAATAAAATAAGAAGATCGACGCAAAATAGCAAATTTACTCAAAATGGCCACCATTTTTTTTCTATTATTGTATCAATACACCTTCAAAATGATTTGCATGCCTTCAAAATAAATTCTTCAGACATTTTATTTCATTCCTCCTCTATAGCAATCTTAAGCGAACCAAAATTTGGATGTGAAATTGCATTTGTTTTGTTTTCTAAAACAATAATAACCTAGGGCGTTAAAGTCTGGGTTTAAATCTTGTTTAATTGTTGTCCTCACAGTTTTCTCGCTGACTTTTAAGTCATTAGCGAGCTTTACTATTGACGTTGTGTGGTCTTTCTTAATCGCCGTGGCGAGAGCAGTTCAAAAGTCTTCTTTTTGTTTTTGGTTCCATCCTCCAAACCTACTTTTCTTTAAAAAGCTCTTTTTCTGTAAAAAAAAAAAAAATATTTCTTTGCTTTGTATACGATAGACAAAGAATTTTTTGCTTGGTTTTGGTATTAAGTAACTCATAGATTCTTTATCGTTTTTTTTTGTTTTTGTTTTTGTTTTTTGTTTTTCTTGCTCGCTAATTCTAGGCTGAATCTTAATTTTAAAAAAAGGGTGCTTGAATAATAGAGCTAATCATGAAAATTTAGATTTATCGCATTTTTTTAAAAACTTGACTAATCAGACAAAAACAAAACGTCGCATTTTTTTTAAAAATCAAACTAAAAATAAGTTTTAAAAGTGAT
Source organism: Sepioteuthis lessoniana (assembly GCA_963585895.1). NCBI lineage: Eukaryota > Metazoa > Mollusca > Cephalopoda > Myopsida > Loliginidae > Sepioteuthis > Sepioteuthis lessoniana. The sequence continues at coordinate 163,630 of CAUZXS010001498.1, forward strand.
TCTATATTTTTCTTCGGCTCCCTGTATCTAATACATATTAAATATCTTTGCCTAATTTTTCGATTGATTCAAGTAACTCCGATTTCGATTGATTGATTGATTGGTTGATTTTATCCGCATATCAGCCCGTCTAGGGTTATTTTATGCCTAGAGGTTAGGGAATGGCATACATTGTACGTTTATATTTACATTTTTTATGTAGATGTTTCTTAAGGGATATTTGCATTCCTTCCTATTGAATAATTTTTAGATAGATTTATTTGGCTCAATAGATGGAATCTTTAACAGGTACTACAACTTCTGATCAAAGTGGACCTCGAAGTAATGGCGAAGAAAAAATGCCTCAACAGTTCTCAGATTTCCAGAACAGTGCCTCACTTTTAGATGCAGTTTAATATCATCCTCAGGACATCCATTTTGGCTAGTGTCTTACCTCTTTAAGGGGAATACAATGAGCCTATTTGGCCCAGCCAGCTGGGGCAGCAGAATACACCGACTGCACCTCTACAGAGGAGTAAGATCTCCCCAACGAGTGACCTGGTTAAGACACTAAACAATCTGATGGTGATAAATTCACTAATGCTGGAGTTTTGGGGAATACTTAGTCCTATCTATGGGTCAAATAGAACTAAACTGTGTAATTACGCTAAACTGAACTGTTTGCAACTAACTGTTTTTTATATTTAATTGTGTGTTTAAATTACATACTTATGCTAAACTGAATTGTTAAAAATAGAACTGTTTTGACATTTAACTGTGTTAAATAAAAAATTATACTAAACTGAATTGTTTGAAATTAACTTTTTTTAACATTTAAACTGTATACTTATGCTAAATTGAATTGTTTGAAATAGAACTGTTTTGACATTTAACTGGGTTTAACAAAAAAAAACTATATTTCTGCTAAACTGAATTATTTCAAACTTTTATCAAAATGACTTAATTTGGCTTTAAATTACCTGAAAAGGGTTGATACGCTGTAAAACAAAACAAATAATCATTCAGTGTATTCTGGGCTGACAGGGCGAACCTATTTATTTGCCAGACACATAATAAATTTTTCTTAAGGTTTGTTATATTTCTGGGGTAATATATTTGTGTGTGAGCAAAATTTCAAGACGAACCATTTAACCGTAAATATACAAATGTTTTATTATTCCCTAAAAAATAAACATATCGACACCCTGAATTATCAATTTATATTGATATATCGTTTCAAACAGCAATCCTCCTTTTCACTTAGCGGTCGATAGCTTCAATCAAATAGAAGTCTAATCTATTCGATACAATAAAACGGGATTTCTTCCAATCTGTAGCTGTGCTCATACTACTCTATGGATGCACCACATGGATGCTAATAATACGCTTAGAGAAAAAGCTAGATGGGAACTGCACAAGAAAGCTGCACGCTGTCTTGAACAAATGATGGAAGCAACACCCCACAAAACAGCATCTGTACGGTCACTTGCCTCTCATCTTACAAACCATTCAAATAAGACAAACAAGATATGAGGGGTGTACAACTGGAGAAACAAGGACGAAAAGATGAGCGACCTTCTCTTATGGACTCTAACTCATCGACGTGCCAGTATATTGCTAACAGCAAAGACTTACTTAAATCAGCTTTGTGCGGACACTGGATGCAGTCTAGAAGACCTGCCAAGCGCGATGGATGATAGGGATGAATGGTTTGGTTTGTTTTAGTTTCTTTGTTTAATAGCATATCAATATTTATAGGTTATTTAATGTCAAAGCCATCATTCTAGAAGAACGAAAGTATATTATTTCACCCATAGCTGGGAGGATAAGAGGGTTCATACCTTTCCCAAGGGTATTTGTCCAAAAGTGAACGTAATAACGCGATTGGAGTTCGAACTCGCTTACTACGATTCCGTAGTCAATCGCTTTAACCATAACACCACGGGGACACCCTCAGGGATGGATGGCGAGAGAGATTTAGGAAAATGTGTGTTGTCAGCGTGACTTGATGATGATGATGATGATCCTATTTACCCAACCCCTCCGCTCGGGCAGGATATGACACAAGGTCAATTTTTAAGTGGAGTTTAACAGGTTTCAATTCAGAGTTTTCCTTCTTCTAGACTAGTTGCCTCACCAAGGCTGAAGAACCCAGTCTGTCCTACTATTTACCCATAGCTGGAGGGAGAATAATTGGATTCATACCTTTCCCAAGGGTATTAGTGCTACGATGATGATGATGATGATGATGATGATGATTGATTGATGCCAAACCCTTGATTAGATTATAAGAAGTTTCAATTTCCATATCCCTCGACCAATTCCAGCACTCAAGAAAATGGTCCAAAACAAGTGCTGAACTCAAGCTAAGCTTGCGATTCTTTCCAAAACTAATTTAGTTCCTTAATTCTAGCTAATTTCAAAATATTACATTTTTTTCAAAAACTGTTTGAATTTATTCCTCGTCTTCTTAATTCTTTTCTATTTCCATCTACTTTATTGAATCTGATTCAATTTTGGTTATTTGAATATTTTTGATTGTATTCAAGTTGATTATGTAATTGATAAAAATTGGTTTATGTGACAATATAAAAAAGGGAAGAGACTTGATAAATTTGGTCATGTTTACAAAAGTTTTCCATAATTTCTCCTAAATTGTCGAAGAATATTCATAAGAGTATTTCTAAAACTAGCAGAATTATCCGATTTTGCCCAGGATAAAGATAATATCCAAAAGCAAACTAAACAATAATCTACTTGATAAGTGCTTTGGAATTTTTATTCCCAAGTATATATATATATATATATATATGAAGAAATGCTGCCAAAATATACACACACACACACATATATATATATATATATATATATATATATATATATATATATATATATATATATATGTGTGTGTGTGTGTGTGTGTGTGTGTGTGTGTGTATTACCAGCCCATTGGCATAATAGTTAGAGTGTTTACCAATGGTCCGGGAGACCGGGGTTCAATTGAAGGTTATGTTTTACAAAAGACACAAAAATTGTACTTGATGCCTTCTTACTTAACACACAGCATTACATGGTACGGATCAAGGGTAAGTGGAGAAGTCCAAGGAAAAGAGTAGCGCCCTATCCTACAGCTCGGTGTAGTAGCTATTGAAAAGGGAGCCTTCGGGTCACCCTCGACAACAGTCGGCCAACTTCTTAAGAACCAACTACTCAGAAAATGTAAATAGGAACGTACAACGAACACGATTCCCAAACTCCTGACCATAAAATAACCCCAGACAGGCTGACCTGCCGTCAAAACCAATCAATCTCATATAACAGCTGTAATACGTAAAAATATCAACGCCGTTAATGCCATTTAATGATAAAAACAGGTCATTTTGCTATACACTTTGCCAAATTTCCGATTTCTGAATTATTCCATTGAGACAAGTCATTTTGAACAACTTTATGGCATTCTAACCAAGATGTCAAAAATGATGTCACTACATTTAGGAGAAAAATATCTAGAATTTTGGAAAATTCAATCCATATCTAATACTTGCTTTTCATTGTCGATACATTTGTAAGCAGTAACTTCGGCGAAATAATATGCAAACAATAAACTTAATTTTTTTTCATTTTTAAATAGGCGAATTATATATTACAAATTGAATTACCATGACCAGAATTATTTGATCTCATGACCATGTCCTCCATAAGAGTACAGATGTAACTACACGACACATCAGGTTAGTCAGCCGCCCAATTACCATGACTAGTTAATTTGAGATCGTTTGTGTGCGATGTTGACCAGTAGATCAGTGGTAAAGTTTCATTTCTGCATTCAGTGGCCGCTGATTTGATCTTCAGTCGGAGTGATCACAGTATACAATGCTGATGAGACCTAATAAAGTCGAAACAGCTATTCAGTGGTTCGGTGTCGCGCGCAGTGCTTGCGGGATTTTCTGGTCATGGTAATTCGATTTATAAAATGGAATACTTCAAAAGAATCTGCGGAAAGTAAATGTTAGGGCAAGAAGATAATAGTCCGAATACACTAAAGGATACAAATCATTCCTTAATTTTGTCTTGCCCAGTTGGCTGGGGCTGTAAAATACACTGACTGCACCTCTGCAGGGGGTAAGACCTCTCCAATGGGTGTCCTGGATGTGACACTAAACAATCTGATGCTGAGGTTCCAGTAATGCTGGGGCGTTGGGGAATACGGAGCACCCCTTCATTGCCATTGCTCCCAGATCCTCTCTGGCCCGGCGAGGTAGCACCTGACAGGGCCCTATCTATGGGTTAAATAGAACTAACGCCATACCTATGCTAAATTGAACTGTTTGACAAAACTGAATAGCTTGAAATAGAAATGTTTTTAACAATTAAACCGTACTTACATTTAAACAGCGTGCTTATGCTAAACTGAATTATTTCAAATAGAACTCTTTTTTTACATTGAAACTGTATTTAAACTAAACTGAATTGTTTAACATTGAACTGTTTTGAGATTTATATGTGGGTAAACAAAATCTGTACTTATACTAAACTGAATTAGCTGAATTAGAATTGATTGAATAAACTGAATAGCTAGATATAGAAATGTTTTTGACAAATAAACTGTGTACTCATGCTAAACTGAATTGTTTAAAATAAAACTGATTATTTACATAAAAATGGATTTGGCGTTAAATAACCAACAAAGGTTGATATGCCATAAAACCCAAATAAGCAAACCAACCTTAATTTTGTCCTCGATATTAGTTTATTCAATAATATTCGCCTCAGCATGACTAAGAAAAAACATTATACAGTTGATTTAAACATTTTAATCAACTTGGTTTAGTGTATGAAGCCAAAATGTTCAGCTATGAAAATAAAAAGGTTTTGGCTTATCAGTTTATTCAATGGGGAAAAAAACATAGAGAACGTATTTCTAAATGTACTAATTCCCTAATTTGTGCCATAAAATAACCCTTGACGGGTTGACATGTCCTTAAAATCAATCAATCGATTAATAACCAGTTATATTTACAAAAAGGACATGGATTACCGTTTTTAATCTGGTATAATAATTCTAAAGCGTGAATAGATTTAAGTTATCTTAATGTACTCCACCACGACTCCCGCCACCGCCACAGGATTATCTCTAACCCAAGCAAAACGGGAAATAGTCAAAAATTGATTTTGCTTATATATAAAAGATCATAAAATTGTTGTTCTTTCCTTTTCGAAATGAAGGTAAACAGCTTTCATATGATAAATAAAATACATTCCTTTTAAAATATCTGACTGAGAATTTTAATTTTCTTCTTAGTGAAGAAACAAATATCACCAGCGAAGCATTTGGATAAGATAAAATCAAAGCAATTTCTCCAAATGGAAGATTTACAATCAATGCACAGACCATTAATATCGACCTTACACTGGCTATTATGAGAAGGAATAAAAAAGATTTCTCTGATTATCAGCTGTTGAATATATATATATATATATATATATATATATATATATATATATATATATATATATATACGGACAAAAATAAAATTGCCACACGCCAAACGTGTTCTAGTTTAATCAAGATTACACGTCCACATGACGTAGTAATTTACTAAGCTTAGAAGTATAAAGAATTGAACTCACGACCAATGGTCTGCGAATCTGACTTAACAACTGAGATGTCTCAGTGCATGATTGATTGTTTACTTGAGTCATTGATTTTAACGGTATGTCAACCTGTATAGGGTTATTTTATGCCTAGAGGTCAAGGAATCGCTTTCGTTGTATTTTCGTATTTAAATTTTTGTGTAATCGTTTAAATTTTTTTTTTGTGCTGGGGTGCACAGGATCCAATCGAATCCAAATTATTTTGAAGCAGACCTATTTGGCCCATTGAAAGGACTCTAACAGGTATTACCACTCCAAGTCAGTGGAGACCACACTTCCCAGAGCTAAAAAAAATGAAACCTCACCACCAGATGTATTTTAGTGTAATACTCACCCTTCCCAAAAATCATCATCATTATCATGTCGTGCTGGTAGCACGGATATCCCTGACCCTCTCTCGCCACTCCTCCCTATCGTTCATCGCCTCTGACAGGTCTTCTGGACTACATCACGTATCCTCACATAGCTGCTGAATGTATGTTCGTGCTGGTCGTCCTGCTTTTGCCCGGCCATATGTGGAGGTCCATAAGAGTACATCACTTATGAGTTCGTCCCTGCTTCTCCAGCAGTGTCCTGCATGTCTGGTTCGTCTAACTTGAATAGTTTTCGTGATAGGGGGCAGGTGGCCGTACAGTTGGTGTCTTGTGGGGTGTTGCCACCAGGATTTGTTCAAGATTGCTCGCAGCATTCTTGTGTAATTGCCGTCTAGCTTCTTCTCCAGCCGTTTTGTTAGAGTCCATGTGATGCATCCATATAACAGTATCGATGCGACCGCTGCCTGGAAGAAACTGCGTTTCATTTTATCGGTTAGGTCTGATTTCCATATAATCGATAGCCTATTGATAGCTGTCCATGCCTTCGTTAACCTCGTGTCGATGTCCTTTTCGGTTGATGAGACGCTGCTTCCTAGGTGAGTGAATTTGTCTACTAGTTTAAGAGGGGTTCCGTCTAGTGTGGAGATGTCACCAGTTTGATTATATGCCAGTACCGCTATGTCATCGGCGTAGTCGGCGTCGGTAATTGTTTTGGCGGGATACCTTCTGCTTCTTTTCTTTGTCAGCTCGAAGCCGTTCTCTCTGATTTTATTAATCGATGTTCTAAGTACGTAGTCTAGACAAATGATAAAGAGGTATGGAGCTAGCGTGTCCCCTTGTAGTACTCCTGCTACAATGTCGAAGTATTCTGTGTCTCCATCTGGTGATCTTACTTTCACTTTGGTGTTTCTATAGAGAATCGTTATTGCTGCTACGGTTTCTTTCGGTAGGCCGTATGCTAGTAGGATTTGTTCCATCTTTCCTCTGTGAATGGAATCGAAGGCCTTGGTAAAGTCGACAAATAGTAATGTCGCTTGTATGTTTTTTGCCCGTACACCTTCAAGGATTCAACGGATGGTTAATATTTGTGAGGTCGTGGATCAATTTCTTTGGGAGCCATTTTTGTTTTTCCTAAGCATGTTGTCGATTTTGGGTTCTATGCGGTTTCGTAGTAGGGCATTGTAGATTTTGGCTGCTATGGATGTAAGTGTTATGTCTCGGTAGTTCTTGGCTAAACCGAGGTCACCCTTTTTAGGGAAGAGGAGGATGCATCCCTTCATCTATCTGTCTATCGGATTTTGATTATAGACTGCGTTGCACTGTCGGAGCAGTATGTCGTCGAATTGTCTGGTCTTCCATACTTCTGGGGGAATTCCCAAAAATACTGTCAGCCTATAATAAGCCTCACTAACAGAGTGAGTAATAGGGAGCAGATAATATAGCAATATGATCCCATACAAAATCAATATGTACACAGGTTCCGAAATAAGGGGTGTATTAACAGAACTTTGACTTTTTCTTTCTGGGACAAAAACATTGACCTGTATTCTCGCATATATTCGATCGTGCCAATGGTACACACTTTCCTGTGATATATTCTTCCTCATCGAAATATTTGAAAATCTTATTAGAATATCATCTGCCTCATCGGCATGTACAGAGTATATCCATGGCAAAATCGTCATATATATATATATCGATTTTGGATGGCATAACCAATTTTTAAAACCTCTAACGATTTTTCATTATATATAGACATATTTGGTTGTGTCATAAATAATCTCAGTTTTAGTAAAATACAATATATTCATGAATAGTTATCAGTATATTCACGATAATTTCGAATCACATTTTGTCATTTATCAGGCACCTTGTTGATTCCTTTCAAGTAAAATTCTACTAGACTCGAGCTAAAGAAGAATTCCACAAACATTTTTACCTTGTCTTGAGAAAACTTTTTATAATTCAGAGTATTTTGTAGAGAAAGAAAAAGATGAAAATCACTTAGTACAAGGTCTGGTGAATATGGTTGATGGTGTAGAACAAACTAATCTGAATCCAATGTGCTTTCCGGAGTGATTCTTACTGAATATGGCCAAACGTTATCAGAGAGAAGCACAACGTTGCTTTTGTTAAACAGTAAGTGGTGTTTTCTTAGATTTACATGCACAAGTTGCCGCTGTTTGGTGTATAAGTCGACATTAATTGTCTGATGCCAGTTTATACACACTAAATGAATACCGCGGTGATCCCACACAGAATTATATTTCTTCCATGAAGATTCGCCCGGGGGATTAGCAGCAGAGATCATCATTATCAATCCACTGCCTGTTGCATTGAATGACATAAAAGGCCTAATTTTAGCCACCTGTAATGATATTCTTGAGAAACGAATCATTTTTCTACCTTTATAGAAGATTTGTTGCAATAGATATACGATCTTCTTTATTCATCTCACTTAAAGTATGAAAAAATCAGATGTTCAATACCGCAAAGCGGTAAGACCCCTCACCAACGAATGTCCTAGAAATGACATTAAACTATCTGCTAATGAGGCTCCTGTAATGCTTGAGCTTTGGGGAATGTGGAGTACCTCTTCATTGACATTGCTCCCAGGTCAACTCTGGCTCAGAGTGTTAGAACCTGATAGTGTCCAAATATGGGTCAAATAGAATTGTTTGACATTTAAACTGTGAGCAAATAAATGTCTTATGCTAAATTGAGTTGTTAAAAATAGAACTGTTTATCATTCAACAGTGTGTATCAATAAAATGTGTTCATAAATCATATATATATATATATATATATATATATATATATATATAGGATTTGGTATTGAATAACCAACAATGGTTGATATGTCATAAAACCAAACCAATCAGACGTCCAATTTGTCCACTTTTCCAATCTTTTTCATATTGTGGATTGAGAACTGTTAACGTCAAGTGCTAATTCTCGAGTACTTTTGCACAGATTTCATTCCACCAATTCTCTAGAAGCATCTTGATCGAGGTCAAATGAGCGTCCTTGTCTGGATTCATCTCTAAATGACGTATCGCCAGAACGAAACTTTGAAAACCAATTTCAAACTTGGCAGTCAGTAATGACATCTTGACCGTAAACTCTATTAATTTTCTTAGCTGTTTCTGAAGTGCTTTTGTTATTCTTAAACTCCCATATTACAGGTTAAATATGCAGTTTCAGTACCAACATTTTAGTTGTGCAAGATTATTAATGAAATTATGATACAGACTCTTTTATTATTTAAATAAGAATGACCCATGAAGAAACTTTTTAATCTCGTAATTCCGGGTGCGTTTAAAACATTGTAAGTTTGAAATGCGTATTTACAACTTGCTTTTAAAAAACGAAAATTATTTATGACATAACCCAATATATATATATATATATATACGAGGTGCCTTCAATAAGGTTCCAGACTTTTTTCGTATTGGCACTTTTATTGATAGTACACACATGAAACTCTAGTCCCCTTTGAAGTAATCTTCTCCGGTTACAATGCACTTGTTGTACCGTTCCAACAACTTCTGGAAGGCCCCATGGAAGTCCTCTTGGGTGAGCGTGTCAATGACCTTCGTCACAGCCTCTTTCATCTCCTCAATTGTCTCATAACGGCAGCCTCTAAGTTTTTCATGGAGCTTAGGGAATAACCAAAAGTCACTGGGAGCAAGGTCTTGACTATAGGGAGGGTGAGGAACTGTCTTGATGCCCATCTTGGTCAAATAGTCTGTGTCAAGGATGGAGTTGTGGACTTTTGGAAATGCCACTGACCCGATTTGAAGAGTGCTGGCCTCTTCCGACGGAATCTCTTCCTGAACTCCCTTAAAACCTCAACATAGTATTCCTTGTTGACTGTCTGTCCAATGGAAACCCAGTGCATGTAGATCATGCCAGTGCTGTCAAAAAAGGGATCATCAAAATTTTGTGGGTGGATTTGCTTTGTCTGGCCTTCTTGGGTCTGGGAGAGCCAGCATGCTTCCACTGGGAACTCTGTCTGTTGGTCTCTGGGTCATAGCAGTAGATCCAGCTTTCATCGCAAGTCACCAGAGCATCAAGAACTGCAGGATCTGATTTGATCAGCTCGACCATCTCCCTGCTTTCATGACAACGTCTTTCTTTCTGATCTTCTCTTAGCACCCTTGGGAAAAACTTCGCGCAAATCTTCCGCATCTTCAGTTCCTCCCGAATAATTGTGTGTACAGTTCCCACCCTGACATCAAACTGTGCACTTATTGTCTCTATAGACACACGACGGTCCTTATCCATGAAGTTCTTTATTTGGCCAATCAACACTGGTGTTCTGACTTCCTTACTCCTCCCACACCTCTCATACACCCTCATAGACTCCCTGCTTTCCTTGAATCTCTTATGTCTCTCAAAAACTGATGCTCGATTCATGCAAGATGCTCCAAAAGCAGTCTGAAGCATTCCATACGTTTCTGTGGCATTTTTCCAAGTTTAAAACAGAATTTTATTGCATATCCTTCTTCTAAAGTGTCCTCACGTCCAGATTGCATTTTTGAAATTCACCAGCTGTGACAATCAAGCTTTAGTAGGGTGTATTCCAGTTGCTGCTGTAGCTGTTCATTTGAACCCGAAATCATAAAAATTGGTCAGTCATCTCATAAGATGTATAGCAATAAAATAGTGAATTTTCAAGAGTCTACGACAATTTTAAATGCCAGTACCAAAAAAGTCTGGAAACTTAATGAGGGCACCTCGTATATATATATATATATATATATATATATATATATATATATATTGGCAGCATTTCTTCATTAATACAAATTTCGTTGACCATAATAGATATTTTTTGTCTACATATTTTCTTGTTGATCCTTTCACATAGCCGTATTGATTTTATAATATTCGGCGGGAATTGGTTGATGTATCTTCCATAATTTCTGCCCGACTTTGGGCCATCATCAGGGGAGGATGTATTACAAAAGTGATGCAACTTTTGTATGTACATTACTACTTTGTAAGAAGAGCGTCTGTACCGTTGCAGTGTGTAGCGTTTACTTTTAAATTTGTTATTATAAATAGTGTCAGTAGCTAAAGACATTTAAGTACTTTAGCACTGATTTCAAAATTAATTCTATTAAGTTTGGCTTGCATATTCCTAATATGTACAAGGTGCGGAAGCAAAATATGGAATAATTTTAAAAACATTTTTTAAAAATCTCATTCGTCCATTTTTTCTTTTTAATAAAGCGATAAATTTAGAGGTGCCCGTGGTGTAGTCGTTATTGTCGTAGGAAATGGACACGGCGACACGAGTTCAAATCCTGGACGAGACTGATTGCATTTCACATAGCACTAATACCCTTGGGAAAGGTATGAATACAATTATTCTCCCTCCAGCTATGGATAAATAGTAGGACAGACTGGGTTCTTCAGCCTTGGTTAGGCAACTAGTCTAGGAGAAGGAAAACTCTGATTTCAAACCTGTTAAACTCCGCTTAAAAAATGACCTTGTGTCATATCCTGCCCGAGCTGAGGGGTTGGTAAATAGTATAAAGCGATAAATCTAAATTTTCCTGATCCAGCCCAATATGAGTGAGCAAGGAAAAAAATGATAAAGAATCTATGATTTGCTTAACGTCGAAACCAAACCAAAGTTTCTTTTTCTCTCGTATACAAAGGAAAGAAATATTTTTTTACAGAAAAAGAGATTTTTAAGGAAAAGGAGGAGTAGAGGATTGAACAAAAAACAAATAGAAGACTTTTTAACTGTTCTCGCTAGGGCGATTTAGAAGGACCACACAACGTCAATAGCAAAGCACGCTAATGAATTGAAAGTCTACAAGAAAACTGTAAGGACAGCAATTAAACAAGACTTAAGCTCAGACCTTAATCCCTTTGATTACGCTATATGAGGCGTTTTAGAAAATAAAACAAATGCAACTTCCCATCCAAATATTGGTTCGCTTAAGACGCCTTCGAAACGATTTGCGCCTTCAAAATAAATCCTTCAGACATTTTATTCCATTCCTTCTCAATAGCATTGAGAAGGAATGGAATAAAATGTCTGAAGGATTTATTTTGAAGGCGCAAATCGTTTCGAAGGCGTATTGATACAATTATTGAAGAAAATCGTCGCCATATTGAGTCTGTCTTCTTATTTTGTAGTTTTTTTAAATTAGAATTAATCTTGTTTTATAATAGAGTCGTTTATTATTATACAAGAATATTCCTACTTTAACTTCTGTCATCATCATCATTTCGCGCTGGTAGCACGGATATCCCTGACCCTCTCTCGTCATTTCTCCCTATCATTCATCGCTTTTGGCAGGTCTTCAGGGCTACATCCGGTATTCTCACATAGCTGCTGTATGTATGTTCGAGCTGGTCGTCCTGCTTTTGCTTGGCCATATGCGGGGGTCCATATGCGCACAATATAAAGAGGAATGTATTATGAATTTAGTGAATGGATGAATGGTTTTATTTTAGAAGTCATCATCATCATCATGCCGTGCTGGTAGCACGGATATCCCTGACCCTCTCTCGCCACTCCTCCCTATCGTTCATCGCCCTAGGTAGGTCTTCAGGACAACATCCCGTATCCTCACATAGCTGCTGAATGTATGTTTGTGCTGGTCGTCCTGCTTTTGCACGGCCATGTGTGGGGGTCCATAAGAGTACATCTCTAATGAGTTCGTCCCTGCTTCTCCAGCAGTGTCCTGCATGTCTGGTTCGTCTAACTTGAATAGTTTTCGTGATAGGGGGCAGGTGGCCGTACAGTTGGTGTCTTGTTGGGTGTTGCCGCCAGGACTTGTTTAAGATTGCACGTAGCATTCTTGTGTAATTGCCGTCTAGCTTCTTCTCCAGCCGTTTTGTTAGCGTCCATGTAGTGCAGCCATATAGCAGTATCGATGTGACCGCTGCCTGGAAGAAACTGCGTTTCATTTTATCGGTTAGGTCTGATTTCCATATAATCGATAGCCTATTGATAGCTGTCCATGCTTTCGCTAACCTCGTTTCGATGTCCTTTTCGATTGATTCGACGCTGCTTCCTAGGTAAGCAGCGTCTGTACTATATATATATATATATATATATATATATATATTTGAAACATTGTAAATTATGCCTTAAAAAAATATCATGTTATAATTTTTCCGAATTCGAATAATCTACTGTATAAATTAAATTAGTAGCTAAATATTGACATGAAAGTTAATATTTACTTTGTATTTAGCACCAGATGGAACATTACACAAAGCACAGATATTTGTTCTGATAAATTCAGCAGACATCGGCAATGTTATGCTCAGAGTCATGCTAATATTTTGGCGCATCTGTAACATAGGACCAAAATACGTTGTGTCTGAAAGAAAGGAGTTCGCAGAAAAGAAACAATCAAAACTCGAAATTTAAGGAAGAAAATAGCAGTCGCTTTTATTCATGGGGACTACGGCGAGTTGAAGTTAGAAAAGTTTGTTTCATAGCGTTCTTCCTTCCTCCTCTTCTTGGTGACGACGGTGGTGTCGTTGTAGCTGGCTTGTTGATACGTTCATGTCAGTCGCTTGTTGACACGCTGGGTATGTACGGGTCGGGATGTCCTGGA
>CAUZXS010001499.1:0-24180 GCA_963585895.1 Sepioteuthis lessoniana
GAGGAAGTTCATTGAAAACTATCTAACTACAGCTACCTATGCTAATATATGCAAACCCACAAACCACTATACCCAAAATTAAGGAAACACTCCCAACTTTCACATAACAAATCTAATAAAAGAATTAAAGACCCTACTTGAATTATTAAGAGATAGCTTGACTAACTTCACAACTTAGGTCCATGCTAGACCAGATCCAAAGAAGACCCTACACCCACGTAGCAACGAAAATGAAGACCCCTAAAAAATAAACTAAACATTAACTTAACCCAAACAACAGCAATCTCCAGGCATCTTTCCCATCACTGGAAAACCTAACAAACTTCCTCCAAAAAAAAAAATTGTACAATACTGAGAGCCCACCACGTACCCCCAAAAAGAGGTCTCCTTTAAGAAGGACACTTACAAATGTAAACCACAAATCTCGCTAATAAAAACTGAACATGAATTTGAACTGATGGAAACAGAGAGCCATGGAAGTCTTCCAAAACAGAGAAACCCTGAACACCCCGAAAGCCTCAAAATCTGGTTGAAAAGCCTAAAAACTTTTGAAATTTCTGCTTTCAGCCAAATAAAAAAAAACAAAATACTAAAAGGAAAACTACACCTAAACAAAAGAAACAAACACACAAAGATTAAAAAGCATGGCCCATAAAGTAATTCAATGGAACTGCCGTGGCTACAAAGCAAACTGTTGAACTACATCTTTTAATAGCCCAACTCAACCCTACTGCCAAAGTCTCCAAGAAACTTTCAAAAAACATAGTTACATACTTAACAAAAAAACCTTTGAAGAATATGACTAAATACATGATAGTGGACAAAGAGCTTCAGGTGGAGTATCAATTCTAATTAGGAAAGATATCCCCATAAATGAAAATGAATTAAACAATCTAATACAAAATCTCCCTAAACCATTCATCTTGATTGGAGATTTTAATATCCACTATATGATATGGAGAAGTAAAACAACAAACAAAAGAGGACAGATGTTAGATAAAATTATCAATAGAAATAATTTATGCCTCTTTAATCAGAACTCTCAGACCCACCTCAATCCATTCTCAGGTTCATTTTCTGCCATAGACCTAACCCTTAGTGATCCATCAATCTTTACAAATTATAATTGGAGAGTGTACAAAGACCCCTGTGGCAGTGACCACTACCCAATAATAATAGAAAATTCCACAATTAAAAATTCAGAACCACAAATAAAACCTCCACGATGGAACTTCAAAAGAGCAAATTGGAAATCCTACAAAAATCTATGTCTTACCACACTAATCCCAGAGTCAAATACAAATCAAGAAGAACCCATTATGCATTTTACCAACACTCACATTAACATAGCAAATAACACCATCCCCAAAATCACAATATCTTGAAAACACAGTTAACCATGGTTCACAGAAGAGTGCAAAAACATGATAAGAGAACGTCAAGCAACTCTCAGGAAATTCAAGACAAACCCCTCATCTGAAAATCTAAACAAATACTAACAACAAAGGGCAAAAACTTGACACATCATAAAAGAACCTAAAAGAAGCTCCTGGAGAACCTTCATTTCAAAGATAAATTCTAATACAAATCCCAAAAAATCTGGGACATTATAACAAAAATAGCAAATAAAAACATCGACAAACCAATAAATCACCTCTCTCAAGGAAACACAAAAGCTACTAATAAAAAGCACATAGCCAACCTGATTGCAGAAAATTTTGCTCAAGTTTTGTCTATAAAAAATTACTCAAATCAATTTAACTCAATCAGAATCAAAGAGGAAAAAAACAAAATAAAATTCACCCCTGACAATACCGAGAGTTATAACCAACCCTTCACCCTAACCAAACTCAACATCCAAATCTAACAACTTGGCCCTAGGTCCTGATTTAATTCACTACACCCTCCTCAAAGACCTCCTAATGATATCTTTAAAATATCTTCTAGATATATACAACAATATCTGGATCTCTGGCAACATCCCTACCATATGAAAATAAGCCATAACCATTCCTATCCTCAAAAAACAAAAAGATCCCACAAACCCTTCCAGTTATTGACCCATAGCTTTAACAAGCTGCACTTGCAAAACCCTTGAAAGAATGATCAATCTAAGACTAACATGGTTCCCTTAATCCAATAACCTCCTCTCAAACCTACAAACAGGCCTCGGGGCCAAAAGAAGCACCATAGATCTAATAGTCCATATAGAAACTCTAATCAGGGAAGCATTCATCAAAAAAGAACATCTGGTTGCAGTCCTCTTTGACCTAGAAAAAGCCTATGATACAACCTGGCCATATGGCATACTCAAAGACCTCGGCCTACAAGGCAGATTCCCCATCTTTATAAAAGACTTCCTAGAAGACTAGATGTTCCAAACACGAATAATTAATACAGACTCCGATCCAAAACAACAAGAAATAGGGTAGTATCCTATTCATGATTAAAATAAATAAAAAAACCACCTGCCTATCCCCAGAAATCAATGGATCATATGTTGAAGACTTCTTCATTTGTTACAGTTCTAAAAACATGGTGACCATAGAAAGGGAAATACAACAATGCATCAACAAGATATTAAAATGGACCATGAAAAATGGTTTCAAAATCTCATGCAATAAAACGAAATGCATGCATTTCTACCAAATCCCTAAAATGCATAATCAACCCACTCTAACATTAGATGGCTCTGAAATATCCATAACCCAGCAATACAAATTCTTGGGCATCACTCTTGACCCAAATTATCCTTCATCCCACACATTAAACAACTGAGGTTCAAATGCAACCAAACTATCCAACTCCTGAGAACCATAGCCCACATAGACTGGGGTGCTGATAAAAAAAAAGCTAACCAAACTATACAGATGTCTAATCCAATCAAAACTTGATTACGGCTGCTTCATATATGGAACAGCCAGAAAATCCTCTCTTAGAGGACTTGAAAGTATCCATCACCTGGGACTCCGTATTGCCCTTCACTACCTCTCCAATTGAAAGTTTATACATAGAAGCAAATGAACCCCGACTTTCCTTGAGAAGATATAAACTTGCACTCCAATACTATATCAGACTCATTTCATGCCCCCAAAACCCTGCCTATAATTCTATCATGGAAACAAGATACTAAAACCTTTTTGAAAATAAAGAAAATGTAATTAAACCTTTTATTCTAAGAATTCAAACTCTCCTAAATGAAATCAAAATCAATTCCAAAATAATATATAACACAATCCTCCCCAAAACAGCACCATGGACCATAAACCAACCAATAACCAAACTTTCCAAAACCAAAACACACCCTATCACCTTCCAAGAAAACTTCCTCAACATCCAAAACAACTTCCCAGACCACCACATCTATGCAGATGGATCCAAACAGGAAATGAAAGTTGGGTGTGCTGCTGTCTTCCAAAACCAAGAACTGTTAAAACATCTCCCAAATGAATCCTCAATCTATAGTGCAGAAGTCATAGCTATTGACCTAGCAATGAACATTATGGCGAATCAGAAATCCTCTAAATTCATCATCTACTCAGACTCCAAATCAGTTCTCCAAGCTCTACAGAGCGAAGATTCATCAACTCCTCTCATCAGAAGACTATTAGATAAAATAAACGCTCATTCTAAAAATAATAGCATCATTCTTACTTGGATACCTAGCCACATTGGCATACAGGGAAATGAAAGGGCAGACAGAACTGCAAAAAAAGCACTCCGGACATGTATATCAATACAAAAATTCCATACACCAACCTAAAACCACTTATTAACAAATTTATACTCAAGAAATGGCAAAAATCTTGGGATGATCAAACACAGAACAAGTTCCACCATATTCAAGAAACCATAGGTGAATGGCCAGCAGGTTATAGAAGAAATAGAAAAGAAATGATAATCTCCAGACTTCATATTGGTCACACCCACATTACCCATTCACACTTCCTAAAAGGAGAAGACTACCCAGTATGTCCAACATACAAAGTACCTCTCACAGTCAAATACATTCTCATAAACTGTGACAGGTTTAGACAAATTTACCCAAAACATTATCAAACAAACCAGAGGAAATCTTAAGCTTTCTAAAAGAAATCAATCTCTTCATTAAAATCTAGTCAAATATGATAAAACATAACTAAAATTCATACCCTAAAACCTAAAACATGCACAAAAGACAAAAGCAATTTAACCCTTCTGGCATTAAATAAGCCACAGAGGTTGATATACCGTTAAACAAAACTCAAACTGTTCTTTTATTACAGTTTTATTATTTTAACAATATACTCTTGAAATACTTTCATTATATTTTATGCTTTTTTTTAACATTGTGTACCAAATCAAACTTTCTGTACATTTTGAAAGGTCTTAAAAAAATGCTAACTGCCCAAGTATCATAGAAGATACATATGACTTCAGTGTAATTTGTACTTGCTCTCATCACTTCCTTTGTATTATCCCATTTCTCTATCCAAAAATTATGTACTTTTTGACTGCCTCGTTTCATTTTTCACTGTTTCCTGCTTTGGCATTTGAAATCTTTCAATTATAAGTGCTTAAAGCACATTGTTCTTGTATCAGTCCAACATTAGTTGCTTTTGTTCTGATTGTTTAAAAAACCCATCTAAAACAATCCAAATGATTAGTCCCAATTGTCCAGGTCACTGAATTTGGAAGAAAGGGGATAAAATTGTACATTCTCTAAAATATTTCTTTATCTTAATAGTTTCCTTGATAGAATTGAATAGTTCTACCAGATGAAATACAGTTGTTAATCCATATTAACCCACAACATTTTTTAAAAACCTAAACCAAGAGTCAACATAAAATTAGTTTGGCATCTGTATTTGTTGCTTGATCATAGGTTTTCATTCTAGGTACAGTTAATCTTGTTTGTTTATTTAATAAATCTCTTTATATCTCTGTGTACAAGTATACCTGTTTTTATTTATGTATATGAAATTACTGAATTGGAAACAGATTGTATATGATCAAAATATTGTACTAGAATCTAGTATAGGAATGTTTTGAATAATGGAAGGAAATTTTACCAAAATATGTAACATTTTTAGGTGAGTAAAAACTCAAGTAAAATAAATCTGAAAAAATTCTAATTAAACAAATTTTACTCATGAATATGTTTCTTTACTTAAGATTATATGTACAGGCAATATTGTTGTCTTATGGTGAGTGATCAAATACACTTTTCTCAAAATAAGGTGTGTATCAGCAGTACTCAGACCACATATTAATGGACTATATATCCTCCTTGGGCATTGATATATACTTGTATTCTTCTATGCATACAGTTTTATAGATGGTAAATATAATTCTTTGATACATTATTCTATGCTATGACTTTGAAAATTTTATTAGAATATCTACTTCCCTGCAGCTTGCATATACTGCACAATTATCAAGATTGTCATCATCCTTTGGAATGTTATAATTTCATTTTACTGTTTGTGTATTTTTCCTTCACTAAAATTTAATTAAGTTTAGTAGAATATTTTCATTTTCTCAGCCAAAGTTATAATTATTACCAGTTAATCTTTGCTGGGACAACTAACAAATACTGTTATCTTAGTTTCATGCATCAAATATTTCCAAGAATTAATTTTTTTCTTGAATACTATTTCATTAAATTTGGTTTTAAATTTAATGTCTATATAATTAATTTAAAACATTGGTTGTGAAGGTTATATTTTTCAATGGTTATAAGTTAATTAACAGTAATGATTAAAGTTATGTTCTAAAATTAGGATTTTAAAATCCCAGTAAATTTACGTCCAAAGGCTTTTCTGTGATTGTTTGAATCTTATTGAATCAAGTTCATTTTTCTGTTTCATTGTAAAGATTGACCAGTTAAAAATAACTTCTTTTAGATCTGTCGATTCTATTATTACTGAGCCAGGAAAACTGAATCCTCTTCAAACAAACGACTAAGAGGTAGCATAGTTAAAATCTTTGCATTTGCATTCTTATTTATGATTTTAAAGCTTAGAAAGCATTTGTAGAGTTTTGTGCATGAAAAATCAAAATATTCATTTATACTGTCTATATTTCCTTAATTTTGCTTATACAAATAATACAGATATTTTAGCATCTGAAATTTTCTACAATTGTTAGCTTTTTGTGTATATCAATAGTAACAGATTGGATATTAAGTTTTATTGGTAACATTTGAGAGTTAAGTTTTAATTAAACACAAATGAAAATTAGTTGGAAAAATTTACAGCATGATATAAAGAATTCATCCAATGAAATAAAGCATCAAAACTGAAACCTCTTAAGAAAAATGGCTATAATGTTTGATTGCATTCAATACTTGCATACAAGTATCTCTTGTTGATGTTGATTAAAATATTCTACAAAATTGTGTTCAGTTATTCAGGGGAGGTAACAGAACCTGTCAGATGGATGCTTGAACATTTTTTCCCCTCTTTTCCTCTTTTTCTTCAGAATTATTATTCTTTTTATTGTTTGTACAATTAAAATTTTAAAGACAAGTTGTTAAATTTATGTATAAATACATGATCCTCAACAAAACATTTTTGGTATGATATATGACCATTAATCAAAATTGGTCTGGAAGGTTGAATCTAAAAAAAAATTTTCATTGTGTGTGTGTGTGTGTGTGTGTGTGTGTGTGTGTGTGTGTGTGTGTGTGTGTGTGTATATATAAACTCAAAAATCATATAACTTGTTCTATCTCAGATTTAAAAGATATTATGAATGGATTACAGTTGGCAAAAATATGTCAAGCTGGATGAACTGAGTAACTAATCAGATATTTTATATCAATTGATCCTTTTGGCTTGTGATCAAACACAACTGAAATATAATTAAAGAGTACTTCTCTTTTGTTAAAATGAAAAACAAACTTTGATTCTGCCTAAACTGACTTTCAAATAAATCATCATAAAGAAGAATACTTCATGTAAAAATAAGTAAAATATAAAGTTTATATATATTTACTCTAACTTCTAAACTGTTAATCATTGCTCTGTGTGTGTGTGTGTGTGTGTGTGTGTGTGTGTGTGTGAAATCCTTGGATCTCACTTTCATGCACAATGTTTTATGAAAGAATTTATTGCGACTAAAATCGAAAATGACTAAAAAATATATTTAAATGTATTGGAGTCTTAAATGCAGTATTCCATTTCAATAGGTTTAGCATATACATTGAAGATAGGCACATGACTCATTTTGCTTAGACATTTTTTCTGACATATTTTGAATTCATAACTTATTTGTTTTGGTTATACAAAAATCAAAGAAACATCCTAGAAACTCTAACATTAATGGAATATGATGAAATATACAAAAAGGTATTTTTTTTTTTTTTTACTAAAGAATTTTAAAAATGTTGTATTTACTAAGCAATGCCTTTTTGAAGACAATAGCAGTCTTACCTTTGCTAAGGTTGATTAAATTTATAAATTTTGTTTTTAAATTCATTTTTAATTTTTCATAGATTGGGAATTGTTACTTTATGATTACTTTAGAACAGAATGCATAATTTTTGTTTCGCTTTTTTTATAATTTAGATCCATTTTTTGATTCTTGATGCAAGTTTTTTCTGCTACTGCAATACGTGCATGTACCTGTTTTTTTATTAATCTTAATTGCATTTTCAAATTTGATTAGACATTTACTCTATAATAGTGCTGAGGTGCATTGGTTATTGTTGTTGGAAATGGGCTTGATGAGCCGAGTTCAAATCCTGGACATGACAGTTTACATTTTACTTTGTACTAATGCTCTTGGGAAAGGTACGAGTCCATTTCTTCTCTTCCAGCTATGGGTAAATATTAGGGCAGATTAAACCCTTTAGCTTTTGGTATGGCAACTAGTCTAAAAGAAATCAAACCATTTGTACTGTTCTTAAAAATTTAATCTTGTATCACTTTCATGTTGGAGGGTTTGGATAATTATTTTATTTAAGTTGCTTCATTTCTTATATGCTGTCATGCAATAATAATTCATTTTCCTTGTTTTTTTCTTTTCTTTTTTTTGCTTCTTCAGATTTACAACTGTGGTTCTTGGATTGGTTGCCCTGAAATTTGTGGCTGTCTCCTTCACTGAAACCATAAAAAGTTCAGCTCCATTATTTACTGTCTTTATTTCACGGGTTTTAATAGGGGAACAAACTGGTCTTTACACATTTCTCTCGTTGATTCCTGTCATGGCAGGACTTGCTCTCTGCTCTGCTTATGAACTCAGTTTTAGCATTAAAGGTTTTGTAGCAGCTTTAGCAACAAATATCACTGAATGGTAAGTGTGTGTATATGTTTATTTATTTTGCACTCACTTTGAGTGCAGCTTCCAAGAAATGTAACTCCATATCCTGTTTATAAAAGATCTTTAGAACATTATTACATTTAAAAAAATAGATAAATAAATTGATCAAAAAAGAATATTCTCCTTACCTTTGTTTAGTCACTTGACATCTTTTGTGGAGGGAGTTCAAAATATTTTGTATTTTCATCCAAACTTTAGAATCTCTTTAATCCTTTTTCTTTTTGGTCCAGATAATAAATTCAATCTCCCTCTCTCTTTTCTGTAATCTTCATGAATACATTCAGTTAATCCATATAGTAAGTAAAGTTTGTCAGAATAGAAGGAAATAATACTCAGGAGCTCTATAATGCTTAAAAGTACTAACCTGTGAAATAATATTTATTTATATGCTGACAATATGCATTTCTTTTTGTTTTTTTAATCTTTTTGCTGGCAGATAAAATGACCAAAATTTCTTTCCGCCTGCAAAATGGTTAAGTATGCAATTTCTATAGCAGTTATCATTTAATACAATAACACTGGTTTACAAAAATAAATTTTTGGTTTGAGGCAAGAATGGGGATAGGTGCTTTTTGTTAATTTGGGTGTGCTGAATTCAAATTTATAAATAGTTTTGCTCTATCACCTCTAGTTTTCTGGCTTTTAAATAGTCTCATTTTAGTATAAACAGAGAATATATGTGCGTATTTCAAGAGTTGCAGCAGCTTATAACAGATAAAACAGGATAGATAAAGAACACTGATTGAATCAATATACTTGGATGACACAATTACTCAATTCATAGTACCACAGACAGTGAAAAGTGTTTTCTTAGAAGATCTGGTGTATTTTGCTTCCGGGATGTCACTCAAGAACATCCAGCAGAAGTCTCCCATCATGATGGGGTTCCATTTGCCTTGATAGTTGCTCTCCATCTTCATAATGTCTTGGTAGAATCTTTCTCCATGCTCATCACTCATTCCAAGGTTTGGCGGGAAGAAGTTGAGGTGGGAATGGAGAAAATGAATCTTGAGTGACATTCAGCACCCCATATCCTCGTAAGACTTTAGCAACTTCTCAATACAGGCTTGGTAATTTGGTACGCGTGTGTTACAAAGGAAGCCACTGCAGACTGACTTGAATGCTTCCCATGCTCTCAGTTCCTTTAAGTTAAGAAGCTCCTCAAAATCAGTATTCTTCAGCACTTCTCGGATCTGAGGTCCGACAAAGATGCCCTCTTTGAGCTTAGCAGCACTAAGACCTGGGAACACAGTAGGCGAGTATTGGAAGGCAGCACCATTTTTGTGCAATGCCTTCACAAAATTCTTCATCAAACCAAGCTTAATGTGAAGAGGAGGAAGAAGCACCTTATTCATGTCCACCAGAGGATTCTCCTTGAGGCTGTGTTCACCAGGAACAAAAGTGCTTCTAGACCCCCAGTCTTTCTGCTTGTAATGCTGGGATACAGCTCGACTATCCCAGAGACAGAGAAAACAACAGTACTTTGTGAAGCCCGCTTGCATACCCATGAGAAGACCCATGACCTTGAGGTCCCCACCAAAACTCCATTGGTACTCACTGTACTTAATAACTTCTAAATGAAGCTCCATATTGTCATAGGACTCCTTTAGATGGACAGAGTGTGCAATGGGAATGCTGGGATATTTATTCCTGTTATGCAGAAGAAGACCCTTGAGACTTTGCTAGGAAGAGTCTATGAAAAGACACCAGTCTGAAGGATTATGTGGCAAATCAAGGAACGTAAAAAAGCCAGGTATGTTTGCGCAGTAGCACAACTTGTTTTCCATGTCGAAAAAGGAAGCAAGGTCTTTGTTCCAATGTAACGTTACACCCTCACCCCCACCACATTTTCTCAGTCTTCTAACCATTCCTTCTTACGCCGGCCGGTGATCAACTAGTGGTTCGAGGGGGTAACGCACATTTCTTTACCTACACAAGAATACGATCGAGGGAACGGAGAAAATAGAAGGACAAACGAACAAACACAAACAAAGCTTGGGGTTAACCAAGAGCAGAGGAAGGTATGCAACACTACATGCATGTGCAGACTATCGCTAGCGTGGGTTACTAGCGAAAATTCCACAATGCTACTGGAATCAGACTCATCTTGACTCACTGTCGCTGGACCCTATCCCATGCTGCCTCGCCTCTCTGCTGTCCAGCCGCAACTGCCTTCTGCTGCTTGCCTCTCTGCTGTCCAGCCGCCAACTGCTCTCGTCCGGGTCCCGTCGCCAACTCCCGTTCGCGTCCCCTTAC
Organism: Sepioteuthis lessoniana; assembly: GCA_963585895.1. NCBI lineage: Eukaryota > Metazoa > Mollusca > Cephalopoda > Myopsida > Loliginidae > Sepioteuthis > Sepioteuthis lessoniana. The sequence goes on from CAUZXS010001499.1 coordinate 10,561, forward strand.
CACTTCCGGATACGGCGAGATTTCATGTCCAAGAATCCTTTGTCTGGTTTCGCGCCAAAACAGACTCGTCTGCTTTGGCGGCCTACCCACATAGTGCTACACCAATTCCTGAAACTGGTGATCCTTACATCTTCCTGAACTAGGTTCCACTGTTGAAGCCAAGAGCTCTGACTGCTGTTTTGACAGATACAAATCACGAGCAAGATCATTCAGGTCTTCTTGCATGATTCGCGGCTCTCTCCAAACCATCAGGACTGCAAAGTTGAAAACTAAATGTGCATTTGAAAATGTAATGCTAATATTTAGTAACCCAGAAGATATGTAACACGATTGTTGAGGGACACCAACCTTCTGTGCCGCCTGCGAGACAACTTCTTCCAATGACTGCTAGAGTGTGGATTGAGACCTGCTGCCTTAAATGTCAAAATCCGTCTTGATATATATATATATATATGTAATACTATCACTTACATTTAGTGCATAATAACTAAAAGATAAGCCATAAGTCTCACAATATTAGAATTAACCCTGAATTCATATATGGCTTTATGTACCATATATGCACACTATGCATATCTAAAAAAACTAGAGGTGATGAGTAAAAACGGATTTCAAATTTGAATTCAGCACCCTCAGATTAGGTAAAAACGGGTATTTTTGTGCTTGCCTCAATTTCTTTGTAAACCAGTATAATTATTCAAGAATTTAGAAATGGAAAAACTTGTTACCTAAAAATGAATGGGATATATATTAATGAAAAAGTGACAGTATTCTTGCAAGATCAAGATTCAGAATAAGAGAGGATTTTCGCAAACCACTTGTCCTTTATTGCTTCTGATCTCTGCTATTCTTTGCTCTCACAGAATGACAACCAAAGTGAGTTTTAATAAAAGATGAAAGAAAAGATTTGTCAAAATTATTAATGACTATATTCTTAAAAATTCAGTATAAATTTAAAGAATTACAAATATCAAAATAGAATCTCTATCTTTTTGGAGTTAATGAAAGCCTTTAATTTTTGTCTAATTTAAAAAAACAAACTTTTTGTGCATTCAAATTAAAGTATTTAAGACTATCTGAAGTTATGCCCCTTACTTCAGTGATTGTTGAAAAGATTGACTCTTTTAGACATTTGTTCATTTCCATTATTCATACTAATAAAATCACCAACGTGCTTGTATTCATTTTATTTACAATTGAGAGTAAAGTTAAAATTATAGAGTTAACAATATATTCTCATGGCTTGGTATAAATTTTATTTTATTTTAATACTTATGAATTTGTGTATATAAACATTGGATGCTTTTTTGTTCAGTTGTTAAATGTAGCATTTTTTAGATAGCAACTTTACAAATGCTGCACTTGAAATTTTATGGACACTCTTAAATCTTGAAGTTAAAAAAATATCAACATTCAAAATATAATCTCTTAGGAGTGAATTCATTATTTCTTTATGAAATTTTTTTTAAGTATAATAATTCTCATGACTATGAAGTAAAATGTTTTCTTTTTTCCTAAATTTTTCCAGTTATATTTCATAATGAAGAAACTCTTCCAACAAATCAATTTCAATTGTGTTAGAATGTAAATGCTCATATTTCAGAGTATATTTTAAATTATCAAATATGCTTTTACAAATCCTATTTTAACTTGCTATGAATTTTCTAATGTATCATTGTATTTATCACTGAAATAATTTGATTTGTTGTGTTTATGTATTGGATATTTTCTTTAATATTTATTTATTTCAGTTTACAGAATGTATATTCCAAAATGCTTATCAGTGGGGAAAAATATAAATATACGTGAGTAAAATTGTTTTGTGAGATGGATAAAATTCATCAAAATAACTTGATTGTCTTATTGACTGTATTTGTATAGCAGTAAATTTCAAGTAAATGACTTCAGGGCAATGGGATTTAACTTCTTTTCAATAACTGCTAAAGACTGTCTGATTTGTTGTCTTTAAATAGAAAGTTTAAGATTTAAATATGCTGTAATAGTGGTTTGTTTATGCTAAAAAGAATTGATTGCAAATGTGGACTTCAAATTACTTTATTTGAAAAGTTAAAATGAATTTAAAGAATTTTTAGTTTATTTATAATTAATTTTTATATTTAATTTGAAATTGTATAAAATATTTTGGACTATCTTTCTTTGTAGGGTCAAGTTAATTAAACACAAATTATGTTTTTTAATTTTCATTTAAACATTTTAAATAAAAAATCATTTAAAAAATCTTTTGTTAAAGTGTTTTTTTCTTCTTTTTCTTTAGCCCAGCAGAACTCCAGTTTTACACAAGTATAGCATCTGTTGTTGTACAGATTCCTGCTTGTTTTCTCATGATGGATATTACCCATGCTCAGAACACTCTTGATTACACAATGTTTTTTGCTCTCATCATGAATGGTATCTTCTTTCATTTTCAAAGTATCACAGCCTATGTTCTCATGGGATACATTTCCCCAGTAACTCACAGGTAAGCTTCTTTCATGAAATTTTGCTTTCTGATTAAAACAAGCTAAAGCAAGAAAGCAAATTTCTATCTGTTAAAAAAGACAACCTATTTACCTTTACTACAGTTTGTGCTATTTGACACATGTTGGTCTACATCTGGATAATGTTTGTTTTTGAAGAAAAATATTGATGTAGAAGAGAATTTTTTAAATTTATTTCATGTAACTGATAGGAATCACCTTTTTTTTTTAACCAAGAAAAATTACATATTTTCCCCAACCCTATATAAAATCTGTTGCACTTATATTGTAGATATAACTCTTGAGTTTTTTTTTTTTACTTAATTCCATTTAACAAATTCAATGCTTTTCATCTTGATCCAATAGATAATTTCACATAACACTAAATTTATGCTGAATGTACAGCATTTAGATATTTACTTAAACATCAATCTTGAATAATTATTTTTAAACCAGCTTATTATTCTTAAAAAATGATGGTGCTATTTTTGTATGTATCTTTTATGTAGTTAATTTTTTATATAGCTATTCCCTATGAAACATTAATTTAGTTTATAACATTTGAATTACTTAAAAACAACTTAAATCAGTTAATTTATTTTAAAAAATGAAGTTCTGTACAAAATTTTTCTTATAAAACTATTTATTGAAAATCTGCTGTCTATTTTTTAAGAAATTCTACACACCATCTTTAAATCTTTATACAAAAAATTATTCTTAAATAATGAACGGTAAAGATTCAATTTGTTTATCAAGAAATTATTTTAAGTTTTTTAAACGAATTTTATTTTCAAGTATATTCATGCTCATTCTTTGCCCAGTTGGCTGGGGTTGTAGAATACACTGACTGGTTCTCTGCACTGGGGTAAGACCGCCTTCCCCCACGGGTGTCCTGGATATGACACTAAACAATCTGATGGTGAGGTTCCAGTAATGCTGGAACATTGGGGAATGTGGAGTACCCCTTCATTGCCATTGCTCCCAGATCTACTAAGGCTCAGAGTGGTAGCACCTGATAGGGTCCTATCTACAGGTCAAATAGAACTAAACTGTGTTGTTTGAGAGGGGACTGTTTTTGCATTTAAACTGTGTATTCATGCTAAACTGAATTGTTTAAAATAGAACTGTTTGATCGTTCAAATTGCATTCTTATGTTAAACTGAATTATTTGAAATAAAACTGTTTTTACATTTAACTCTGCATATTGCTCAGTCAGCTGAGGCTGTAGAATATGTTGACAACTTTTTTGCAGAAGGGTAAGACCCTCCCAGCAAGTGTCCTGGCTATGACACTAAACAATGTGATTGTGAGGTTCCAGTAATGCTAGAGCTTTGGGAATGTGGAATACCCTTTCATTGCCACTGTTCCCAGGCCCACTCTGGCCTGTAGTGGTCGCACCTGATAGGGTCCTATTTATGGGTCAAATAGAACTAAACTGTGTACTTATGCTAAACTGAATTGTTTGAAATGGAACTGTTTTTGTATACTAAACTAAATTGTTTGAAATAGAACTTTATTTGTATAAAAATGGATTTAGGACCTACAAAAATTGATATGCCATAAAACCCAAACAATCAATCATGCTAGTTCTAGCATGATTAATTGCTAATTAAACTTTGTGTCCGATGTTATTCATTTTTATACACACCTACCCCACAGTAATGGTGCAATAATTTCATGGCATTGTATTTCTTATTTCATACCTGCTTAGTCATATGTGGAGATGATTGGGGGATGGGGTGAGGGTATTTTTGAAAGGGAATACTAAAGTTTTTTTAATGTATTATTTCATACCTTCTTAGTCACATTACTCTGAAATCCAAGTCTATTTTTACATGAACATACATTGTAGATTGAACCTCTTTATCAAACTTACAAAAAAATCTTTACAGAATTATTTGATGATCTGAATCTCCAATGCCTAAAAATATTCTGAAGAAATTTTTATAAATAAACAATCAAAAAAAAAATGCAGATGGAGTACTTACTATGAAATATGGCCATAAAACATTTTGTTTTATAAGATTTGGAAACAATTTATGAACTTTAAAAAGCAAGTTTATTCTCTAGGAAATAGAAAAAAAAAGTCTTTGATTTCAGTTGCAATAAATATCCACATTTAGTGAAATACTGAAATTGAATATTTTGGGAAAAAAAGATCTATTTGTAATCACTCCATGAATTTTTATCTTGTCATTTCATTCTAAAGAAAAACAAAAACTGAAACCTAAAATTCCTCTTAATTTAAAAAAACAAAACAAACAAAGACTTAGGTAGAAATATTGAGTTGAACACAGCATTTACAAGAGTAAATGCTGTGTTGGCTGGGACTGTAGAATACACTGACTGCTTCTCTGCAAGTATCCTGGATATGACACTAAACAATCTGATGGCAAGATTCCAGTAATAGTGGAGCTTTGGGGAATGTGGAGTACCCCTTCATTGCCATTGCTTCCAGGTCCACTCTGGCCCAGGTGGTAGCACCTGACAGGGTCCTATCCAGTGGCGACTCTAGCCTATTTTTGCTAATCATGCCCCCCCCTGTCAACTTCAGTTCCCAATCCGTGGTCCGTGGACCCAAAGTCATCATAGTTGCTATTGCGTGATTCTCCATTGTATAGCACAGATTGACTAACGTACCTTGCATGGTGGTTTTTTTGTAAACAATCAAGATACTATATAATTTGTAGTCTTGTTAATACAGTAGATAAGATAATTTTTTTTTCCTTTCGAAAGTATAGAAAAAAAGAGATGTTCATTACTATGACGAGAAAAATATGTTTATTAGAATAAAGAAATTGATGACAAAGATTATTTGTTGAAAATGTATTCAAATAAACAAATTTTAGTTCCAGAATGTAATATATGCAACATTCATTAAAGAAATAGAGATCTGTTAGTGAAAAAACAAATTAAAACACGTCGTTTAACCAACATTTACCATAGCAATGATGATGACGTCGGTGACGGCTATAATCTGCTATCCCCCCCCTTTCTCTCTTTCTCCCTCTCCCTCTTCCCAAGACAGCTGTCAGCAGTCACATTGTGCTAATTTTTTTGAGCACGGTATTTTGATTTGCTTTTGCTATTGGCTACAGCCAAAAGCAGATTTCTCTAACATTACTGTTATTATAAGGGTCTTGTGCTTGGCACGGATTACGCATGTTCAACATTATAGCTGATTTTATGGGATGTTCAATGGATCTGACGGTGGCCGGACAAAGACCATATGTTCAAAACAGCATCGTTGTATTATTCCCAGATATATTTATGAACTTTTGGCTACTTAGTTATCAAAACTTGAATAGATACGTAATTTAATTGAGATCAGACTAAGTATTTTTGCTTGAAATTAATCGAAAAAGATCCCAAAAACCCTACCAGTTATAGACCTATAGCTTTAACAAGCTGCACCTGCAAGACCCTCGAAAGGATGATCAATCTAAGATTAACATGGTTCCTTGAATCCAACAACCTCCTCAAACCTACAAACAGGTTTCAGACCAAAAGAAGTACTATCGGCCAAATAGTCCATATAGTAACTTTAATTAGGGAAGCATTCACCAAAATAACATCTAGTTGCAGTCCTCTTTGACCTAGAAAAAGCCTATGATACAACCTGGCTATATGGCATACTCAAAGACCTTGGCCTACAAGGCACACTCCCCATCTTCATAAAACACTGGACTTTTCAAACACGAATAATTAATACACTCTCCGATCCAAAACATCAAGAAATAGGTGTACCTCAGGTTAGTATCATATATGTGATCCTATTCATGATTAAAATAAATAAAATGACAACCTGCCTCCCCTAAGAAATCAACGGATCATTATATGTTGAACACTTCCTCATTTGTTATAGTTCTAAAAACATGGTTACCATTGAAAGAAAAATGCAACAATGCATCAACAAGATATTAAAATGAACCATAAAAAATAGTTTTAAAATCTCATGCAATAAAACGAAATGCATACATTTCTACCAAATCCCTAAAATGCATAATCAACCCACCTTAACATTAAATAGCTCTGCTATAACCCAGCAATACAAATTCTTGGGCATCACTCTTGACCCAAATTATCCTTCATCCCACACATTAAACAACTGAGGATCAAATGCAACCAAACTATCCAACTCCTGAGAATCATAGCCCACATAGACTGGGGTGCTGATAAAAAAAGCTAACCAAACTATACAGATGTCTAATCTGATCAAAACTTGATTACGGCTGCTTCATATATGGAATAGCCAGAAAATCCTATCTTAGAGGACTTGAAAGTATCCATCACCTTGGACTCTGTATTGCCCTAGGTGCCTTCACTACCTCTCCAATTGAAAGTTTATACAATGGAGCCTGACTTTCCTTGAAGATATAAACTTGCACTCCAATACTATATTAAACTCATTTCATGCCCTCAAAACCCTGCCTATAATTGCATCATGGAAATAAGATACAAAAACCTTTTCAAAAATAAAGAAAAGTCCATTGAACTTTTTAATCTAAAATTTCAAACCCTCCTAAATGAAATCAAAATCAATCCCCAAATAATACATAATACCCAAAACAGCACCATGGACCATAAACCAATCAATAATAAAGTTAGACCTAACCAAACTTTCCAAAACCAAAACACTCCCCATCACCTTCTAAGAGAACTTCCTTAACATCCAAAACAACTTTGTAGACCACCACCACATCTATACAGAATCCAAATCAGTTCTCCAAGCTCTACAGAGCAAAGATTCATCAACTTCTCTCATCAGAAGACTATTAGATAAAATGAACATTCCTTCTAAAAATAATAGCATCATTCTTACTTGGATACCTAGCCACATTGGCATACAGGGAAATGAAAGGGCTGGCAAAGCTACAAAAGAAGTGCTCCAGACAGATGTATCCAATACAAAAATTCCATACATCGACCTAAAACCACTTATTAACAAATTTATACTCAAGAAATGGCAAAAATCTTGGGATGATCAAACAGGTGAATGGCCAGCAGGTTACAGAAGAAATAGAAAAGAAGTGATAGTCTCCAGACTTTGTATTGGTCACACCCACATTACCCATTCACACCTAAAAGGGAAGACTTCCCAGTATGTCCAACATGCAAAGTACCTCTCACAGTCAAACACATTCTCATAAACTGTGACTGGTTTAGACAAATTTGCCCAAAACTATACCAAACAAACAATTTAAAAGACCTCTTCAAAAACTCCAAATCAGAAGAAATCTTAAGCTTTCTAAAAGAAACCGACCTCTACATCAAAATCTAGTCAAATATAATAAAACATAACCAAAACTCATACCCTAAAACATGCACAAAAAACAAAACCGATTTAACCCTTCTGGCATTAAATGACTCACAAAGGTTGAGAAGCCGTTAAACAAAACTCCAACACACACGAGTAAATGGAAGTGAACTTCCTGTGGGGTTCTTAGTTGTGAGTTAGCTGACTATTCCTGCTGTAATGAGTTTGATTATCATTGAGTGTCCTATACTAAATGTTCATTATATTATATAGAATAATACCAATGATTTGCATGGTAAATAGTAGACAAAACAAAATATTAATTTTCTATATGACATCATTTTTGATAGTATGGATACTCTAGTTAAAAAACAATATTCAATTTAACCCTAAAAGAAGCTTTCTTTAATAACTTTTTTTGTCCTAATATTTTTCAATGGTTATTATTTATTTATTTTCTTCTTTCTTTCAGTGTTGCTAACACAGTGAAACGTGCTTTTCTTATATGGCTGTCTGTGATAGTGTTTGGTAATGCAGTAACATTCCTGAGTGCTCTTGGTACGGTGACAGTTACAATTGGTGTTCTGTGCTATACAAAAGCTAAGGAGTATGATGAGAACAGACTTGAGTTAAAGGCTCATTATCCTGTCAAATCTCCAAATACAGTAGACAAGATAATTTAATTAAAAGATAAAATATATCTTCTCCAAAAAAAAAATCCCACACACATATATACACAAAAGACTTCATATAAATTTTGACAACTTTCTTTTCACTTTCAGTCTCTGGGCAACATTTAGATTATGGGGAGGGGTGTTCATAACTTGCTCCAGAGGTTGGAAAAGTTGCTTGGAGAGATGAGGAAATTCACTGGCTGAACCAGTTAAGCAACATTCTGTTCATGTCTGTCTGTCTTACTGCTGCCACTGTTGCTGCTTACCACAGCAAGACATTTCAAACTGACATATGATCACATGTATGACCATATATCAACAACATCTACTAATATTTCGGGGAGAGACATCTTTTTTTTTTTTTTTTTTTTTTTTTAATTTTTTTTTTTTAAATTTAATTTTTATTTTATTTATTTACATTTTATTTCATAAACATAGTTGAAAATTTGGAGATGATAATATTTCTCCTAAACTGAATATGAAGAGAAAAGTTGGGACTTTCTTTAAATAAAAATTGAATGGGTTTTTCTTTTTTCCATCTTCTTGTGAGTGAATCTTACATTTTTTTAAAAATGAAACTTTGTCAATCGCTACTAGTAATAATTTTGACTAGTAATATCCTTCATCTTCATAATTCTAGTTGCTTTTTATTGCAACTCATTCTGATTATCACTTCTGTGACAGTCAAGGACATTACACATTGGAAATAGAATTTAAGAAAAATTAGCAGCATATTAACTTGTCTCCTTTTGTCTTTAGAGTTTATTAATTATTATTATGATTATTATTATTATTTCTAATGTGCAGTATTCCTCACTGTCATAGAAATGACTACCCAAATGATCAAAAGCATTGAGAATTAGGAATATAAAGGATAAGACAAGTCAAAATTATTAATAATTGAATCTTACCAATTTTCCACTCCTAAAAGATTACTTAAAGCAAAAAAAAAAAAAGTTGAAATTTTTCAATTCCTATATTTATCATTTTTAGTTCATATCTTAATATCGATTCTGGTGCTATCAGCAAAGAAAATAAATTTTTAAGAAATGACTCTTTATCTACATGTTATCTCTAGAAGAAAATTACAAAGACACTTGATAAATTAATGACAGGATTTTTAGACAAATTTTTGTTGCTAATTTAATCATAAAAGTTCATAAGGGATTTAATTTTTTTTTTTTTTTTTTACACAAAGCCCTGTTTAAGGTATCAGTAAAGTAGAAAGATTTAATTCTTTTTTCCATTTCATCTTTATGCTTATTTGAAAAGTTTAAAAATGCTGGAATTCTTCACCTGATACTACTATCATAACCTGTTGCATGTTTCCAATAATTCCCAAATAGTGCCCACAGAAATGAGCTTTTGGTTTTTGGGAACAAGAAATAGGTACAAGGACTTGGATTTGGGAAGCTAGGGGTCTAAGTTAGTACCATTGGAATACTCCTTTTGTTAAAAATCATTGCTTGTTTAATATTATTGTGTTCCATTTTCATTATCCAATTAATGGAACACATATAAAAATAATCCAAGATTACTTGGTCAAACTTCAGTTCTAAGAGATAAACATAAACCAAACATTTTCATAAATATTCAAGGTCTACATAGATCTGCTGATTTTCAATCAGGATTGTCAACCTGAAAAATAAATGAAATCAATAACATTAGTTTCACCTGGGTTAAAGACATTTTTTGAAAAAATGTGATAAAGAGAACATAGTTTTGCCTTTGTAAAATGGTCAGCTGTGCAAACTTGCACAGCCATAGAGATTTAATGAATTGTATATTTAAAAAAATGTAGTTGGATACTAAAATTCTTTTTATATTTTAAATTATGCATATAGTATAATAATGAACCTGATTAGATGATCTAGTTTAGCCACTGATATATATATATATTGTGTGTGTATGAATTTTTCCTTTTTCTGAGATGTTTATATCACCATTTAAAAATCAGGTTTTGGCTGTTTTATTCTCGGGTGTAAAATTCTCAAATTTTGATAGCATTAGTTGAAAGGCAATGAGTTTATTTAAGAAATTACTTACATTATTTTCTTTTTGTATCAAATTAAATTTCAAAAGTTTTTGTGCTATACATGAAAAACCAACATTAATCTCACTTTTGCACTTAATTTTTGGTTTCTATTTTGGAGTCTTGGGAAGAATTCTTTTATAAGTGTTAGCTGCAGAAATATCTCTGCCTAAAACAAAGTTCTTTTATATTCATTACTATTATTGAACCAGGTAAAAATATTCAAGTGAATCTGATTGTTACAAAGAAAATTATTTTTAATTAAAAAAAAAATTTCCTAAATTAACGAAAACAAAATTTATGATTTTTATTCATTGCCATCAAATGACAGTATTATAAGTATTATATTAAATTGTATTGAAATAAAATATTAAACTTATTACTTTTATATCAAATTATTGTTAGATTGTAAATGAAATTGCATATTTTGTATGTAAATTGTTTTGTAAAATTTTAGAAAAATTAAATGATGTATAAAGTAAATAAGAAATGAAAATAATTTATATATGTGCTGACATTTTTTTAGACATACATTTTTGTGGTTAAGCCCCTTACAAAATTTTGTGAGGGATTTGTTTTTTTGTTTTATACACAAATCCCTATTTAAGTGGTCATCAATGAAATAAGATTGATCTTTTTTAAAAAAATATTTAGATTTTAAAATATCTTATTGGCCAGATCAAATTTATAAATTATGTAACTAAATTATTTTGATTTTTAATGATCATAGAACTATTTCCAATTTCTGATATGCTCAGGATTTGAACTTGATTGTTCTTCAAAAACATCTTAGATCTGTTTTTAATCAAGCTTTATAAATGAAATGATGAGCTGAAGCAATAAGAAAAATATTAACAATTGACACAAGTTCTAAGATTTGAAATTAATTGTGGAATAAGTCGTTAGACTAAGAAAAATCTGGTCAAAATCTTTAATCATTTTCGTTCATCAGTTTAGAGAATGTTAAAATAATTCACTTTATATTAGAAATAACTGGAAGTATTTTAAGATTTCTTGATTGCTATTCATATTTCAAACCACCTTTTAGTCTCCAGTTTTTATGGATGGATAAATGATGTTTCTCGAGTTTTCTTTGATAAATGAAATGTCTTCACTCTTCACAGTGCATTAAAATTTTCATTGTTTACTTTAGGAGACAATGGGTTAAGTGTACAATCCTTAGCAGAAATTATGGAATCACTACACACAGCATTATATATTTATAACAGATAGGAAACAAAATAGCCTAACATTCTGGATTCATGAAAGAGATGTTTAGATTAAATTACTTGAAATAATGAAATATTTTTCCTGATAAAATATAGGAAATATCAGCCTTAAAAAAATTCATGATTAGTAATTTGTTGCTTTTTTAACAGGCTGAATTCTTTGGAGAGTCGACTTCACTAATGAAAAAACATGATTCTCTAGCAGGTGGTTCTAGATATACAAGGATCATTAAATAAGTTTCCAGACTTTTTTTCGTATGGGCACTTACAGTGATAGTACACATATGAAACTCTAGTCCCCTTTGAAGTAATCTCCTCTGACTGCAATCCACTTGTACTGTTCCAACAACTTCTGGATGGCCCTATAGAAGTCCTCTTGTGTGAGCGTGTCAATGACCTTTGTCACAGCCTCTTCTCAATTGTTTCATAACTCAGCCTCTAAGTTTTTCCTTTAGCTTAGGGAATAAGCAAAAGTCACAGGGAGCAAGGCCTGGATTATAGGGAGGGTGAGGAACTGTCTTGATGCCCATCTTGTTCAAATTGTCAGTGACAAGGATGGACTTGTGGACTGGTGCAGTGTCCTGGTGGAAATGCCACTGACCCGATTTGAAGAGTGCTGTCCTCATCCGACAGAATCTCTAGCTGAACTCCCTTAAAACGTAGTATTCCTTGTTGAATGTCTGTCCAGTGAGAACCAAGTGCATGTAGATCATGTCAGTGCTGTTAAAAAAAAAAAAAGATCATTAAAAGTTTATGGGTGGATTTGCTCTGTCTGGCCTTCTTGGGTCTGGGAGAGCCAGCATGTTTCCACTGGGAACTCTGTTCCTTTGGTCTCTGTATCATAGCAGTAGATCCAGCTTTCATCGCAAATCACCAAAGCATCAAGAACTGTAGGATCTGAATTGGTCAGCTTGACCCTCTCCCTGCTGTCATGACGTCTTTCTAATAATTGTCCATGAGCACCCTTGGGACAAACTTCACGCAAATATTCCGCATGTTCACTTCAACGCGAATAATTGTGTGAACAGTTCCTACATTGACATAAAACTGTGCACTTATTGTCTCTATAGACACACGATGGTCCTTATCCATGAAATTCTTTATTTGGCCAATCAAATCTAGTGTTCAGACTTCCTTACTCCTTCCACACCTCTCATCATCCCTCACGGACTCCCTGCCTTCCTTGAATCTCTTATGATACTCAAAAACTGATGCTCAATCAATGCAAGATGGTTGAAAAGCAGTCTGAAGCATTCCATACGTTTTTGTGGCATTTTTTCCAAGATTAAAAAAAAATTTTATTGAATATTGTTCTTCTTAAGTCTCCATACTTCCAGATTGCATTATGGAAATAAACCAGATGTGTAAATCCAGCTTGGTAGGGTGTATTACAATGCCAACTGTAGCTGTTCATTGGAATGTAAAATTAAAAAAAATAGGTCAGTCATCTCATGAGATGTATAGCAATAAGATAGTGAATTTCAAAGAGTCTATGACAATTTTACATGGCTAAAAAAAAAAGGCAGACACTGAGTAAATGACTCAAGTGTATGTGTGTATATATATATATGTATATATATATATATATATATATATATGTATATATATATGTATATCTATGTGTGTGTGTGTGTATGTATATCTATGTGTGTGTGTGTATGTATATCTATGTGTGTGTGTATGTATATATATATGTGTGTGTATATATATATATATATATATATATATATGTATGTGTGTGTGTGTGTGTGTGTGTGTGTGTGTATATATATATGTGTGTGTGTGTGTGTGTATATATATGTGTGTGTGTGTGTGTGTGTGTATATATATGTGTGTGTGTGTGTGTGTGTGTGTGTATATATATGTGTGTGTGTGTGTGTGTGTGTGTGTGTATATATATGTGTGTGTGTGTATATATATATATGTGTGTATATATATATATATGTGTGTG
>CAUZXS010001500.1:2500-64242 GCA_963585895.1 Sepioteuthis lessoniana
CAAGAATACAATCCCGAGTGGAATCAGAGAGAAATCGGATTTTGCTGGAGAAAGCTAGAAATGAGCAAGAGACGAGGTTGCGAGAGATCGACTTGGCGGTAAGCAGACGCGGAGGAAACCATGACAGTTTCGAAGTGGCGAAACAAGCCAGGCTAGTCCCCAAATTTGAAGAAGCCAACGTTGATGAATACTTCGCGCATTTTGAGTGAACCGCACTCAGCCTCGGATGGCCAAGAGGATGTTGGTCAATGTTACTCCAGACTGTACTGACGGGAAAAGTCGAGAGGGCATACGCAGCTCTGCCGACGGAAAATTGCGCCGACTATGAATTGGTGAAACAGCGATTCTCAAAAGCTTCAAGTTTGTCCCAGAAGCTTATAGACAGAAGTTTAGAATGCAGAGAAAGAAAGAAAGCCAATCTTATGTAGAATTTCTGTGGGACAAGGAGAATGTGCTTGAGAAATAGTGTAACTCTAAGAGGATAGAAGGAGACGTTGAGAAACACCGGCAGCTAATATTGTCCGAAGAATTTTTAAAGTGTGTGCCAGAGGAAGTCAGGGTTCACATGAATGAAAGGAAAACTGACCTGAGTTATGAAATGGCGGATGAGTACACCCTCACACACGGAAAAACCAAGGAAAGAATTTACATGGGTAGCCAAGGGAATAGAATGAAGATTAAGAATTAAGATTAGAAGTAAAGCCTAATGAAGAGAATAGAAGAACCTTCCAGAGAGGCCCAAATGGAGAAATAGATATAGATATGTTTCTGTATGTATATATATAAAGTTGGTGACTGGATTTGAGAGCAACCTGAAGGCTTCCTTTTCAATAGTTAATACACCTAGGTCCAGGGGAGAGTCCAGCTCCTATCCCTGGGTAGAGAAGAGGAAAATCTCGTATTTTGGTTTGGCGCTCAATTTATTTGAACACTTAATTTCACCCAATCAGGATGACTTATCCTATTCAGCCCGGACCTTCATTTCCGGCTTGCAAAACGGGTGAGCGGCCAAACCCAGTCTTTTTGGCTTGAGACGGCGACCAGAACAGACGTTCGTCTGGCCGTCCCTGCTTAGCGATGCTTTTTAACATAGCAACACCAGCAGCAACATGGACGCTCAACGAGGGAACCATCTAATTTATGGATTTCGTACAAGGAATCCCAGTTGAATATGAATTGGATGCATTCAGCATGCCTTCCACAGGCACCACTTCATGTCACCCCCCAAAAATGGCTATGTCGATCTGAGCGTAAATCCGCTCTCGACACTAGTTCCCTTTTCACCTCTGGTACACATTAATGGAGACAACGCAGACTCTCCCCCCAAAATACCAGATACAAAACTACACGGTGACTCTAAACAAAATCCCTTACACGTCCCGCAACACACGCTGCCATATCAACATCCCGCTTCACCATTTCGTCTCCAACACTAACAAGCCTAAACTCTACGAGTCTTGCAGCACCAAAAGCAAACCATATTCCATACTGCAATAAAAAACCTATTTATAAAAAACTTTCTTTGTTGTGTTGTTAAAGAAAAGTTTCCTCATTCATTTATGTTGCCTAAAAAATATAGTGTTAGAGAAATTAACAATTTCCCGAAACGCTATACCTGTATTGCTCAATTGTACTCTTGATATGTACCTTATAATGCTGAGTGTTAAGCAAGGAAATTTGAGTTTTTGAGTCTTTCGCATGCACAGACCTGGGATTGAACCCTCGACTCCAGGGACATTGGTGAACAGCCTACACACTACTCCAACGGGATATATATATATATATATATAGTAGTACAAAATTTTATTATTTTGTTTTTTCATAAAATTGTACGATGATTTTAGCCGGAGTTTTTTGTTGTTAGCGAGAAGGAAGTGTTGTTAGTTAGCGAGGAAGATAGTGTAACGTATGTGTGTTTACGTTGAGTTGTTTCCTCGCTTAGTGTTGTTAGTCCCCTCGCTAGGTTGTGAGAAATAAAAGGAGGATGAAGAAGTAAGATGGCGATAGTCGAAAGGTGTTTTTAGAAATGGGGTTTTATTTTGCAGCATGGAATATTGGGTTTGCTTTTGGTGCTGCAAGACTCGTGAAAGGTTGTGAGTATTGAGACGAAATTGAGTTATGAGAAGTTGAGAAGGTGGAGATGGCAGCGTGTGTCGTCGGATGTGTGAGGGATTGTGTTCGTAGGTTTAACGAAAGACGTGTTGCAGTTTTAGGAATTGAACTTTGGATGTCACCGTGAGTTTCGTGTTTGGTATTTGGGGAGAGTATGCGCTTTCTCCATTAAAATGGCCCAGAGGTAAAATGGGAGCTAGGTGTCGAGAGCGGGATTACGCGTCGGATCGACATAGCCAATTTTGGGGTGACATAAAGTTGTGCCTGTGTGAGGCATGTTGAATGCATCTAATTTATATTCAACTGGGATTCCTTGCGAGGAATCCATAAATTAGATGGGTTCCCTCTGTGTGTCAATGCTGCTGTAGCTGCTATTCTAGAGCCGCAGTGAGACGTGTGCACTGGACGGCGTTCTCCAGCCAAAGAGAGTGGGTTTGGCAGCTTACCTAATTTCCTCTTGCCCGTAAAGAAAGACCCAGGCTGAATAGGATAAGTCATCCTGATTGGGTGAAATTAAGTGTCGAATTAAATTTGCGCGCCAAACTAAAATACGAAATTTCCCTTCACTACAAAATTAACAGCCAACCGGTTTCAGTCCTCGCTGGTCACAGCTGTATCGAGGACAAACGTTTAAGAAAAGACAAGGGACAGGGACTCTGTAATATTGGAAAAAAGGCAAATTGTTAAGAAAAGAAAAGGGTAAATCAAATTATTAGTTAGTCCAAGATTCGAAAATTCAACGGAGGATAAATTCAAAACCACCGTGCTGACATTAAAGTCGGAAAAACATCCATATCTTTTAAATATATGATATCTTAATCTCTTGTCATTCTGAGATTGAGTCTAGAAAGACTTCTGTCTCTGACACGAGATAAATATCTTTCAAACCGCAAACGATAAAAAAAAGATCGAGTGCCTAGGAATTGTAATCTTAATCGGTAATATCCTTTCCTCAACCTAACCAAATCACTATAGAATTTATCTATAGAGTTCTGCATAAATGTAGACTCTATTTTGTGTCCAAGTTGTGAATTAGTTCTTTTAATTCTCAAAGAGATAAAAGAGGGACAAACTCTACTATTCAGACAGGATTGAAAGAAGGACAACCTTCACTTATTCGTTACCATTTTATTTCTTATGTTATGAATGTTATTAAGATCATTAATAACATCTTGATTGTCATCATCATTATCATGTTGTGCCGCTAGTACGGATATCCCTGACCCTCTCTCGCCACTTTTCCCTATCGTTCATCGCCTCTGGTAGGTCTTCAGAGCTACATCCCGTATCCTCACATAGCTGCTGTATGTATGTTCGAGCTGGTCGTCCTGCTTTAGCTCGACCATATGTGGGGGTCCATAGGAGTACATCACTTATGAGCTCGTCCCTGCTCCTCCAGCAGTGTCCTGCGTGCCTGGTTCGTCTAACTTGGATAGTTTTCGTGATGGGAGGCAGGTGGCCGTATTGTTGGTGCCTTGTGGGGTGTTGCCACCAGGACTTGTTTAATATTGCTCGCAACATTCTTGTGTAGTTGCTGTCTAGCTTCTACTCCAGCCGTTTTGTTAGCGTCCAAGTGGTGCATCCATACAGCAGTATCGACATGACCGCTGCTTGGAAGAAACTGCGTTTCATTGTATCGGTCAGGTCTGATTTCCATATAACCGATAGCTTATCGATAGCTGTCCATGCCTTCGTTAGCCGCGTGTCGATGTCTTTTTCGGTTGATGAGACACTGCTTCCTATGTAGGTGAATTTGTCAACCATTTTCAGAGAGGTTCCGTCTTGTGTGGAGATGTCGCCTGCTTGATTAAAGCACATATATTCAGTTTTGTGTGCATTGACATGGAGGCCAATTCCTGCGGCGGCTCATTCCAAACTATGAAGTAGTGTTTCAGCTTGGTTTGGTGTATTTGCTAGTAACGCTATGTCATCGGCGTAGTCGGTGTCAGTAATTGTTTTTGCAGGGTACCTTCTGCTTCTTTTCTTTGTCAGCCCGAAGCCGTTTTCTCGGATTTTATCGATCGATGTTCTAAGCACGTAGTCTAGACAGATGATAAAGAGGTATGGGGCTAGCGTGTTCCCTTGTTGTACTCCTGCTACAATGTCGAAGTATTCTGTGTCTCCATCTGGTGAACGTACTTTCACTTTGGTGTTTTTATAGAGAATCATTATTGCTGCTACGGTTTCTTTTGGTAGGCCGTATGCTAGTAGGATTTGTTCCATCTTCCCTCTGTGTATGGATTCGAAGGCCTTGGTGAAGTCGACAAATAGTAATGTCGCCTGTAGGTTTTTTGCCCGTACGCCTTCAAGGATTCTACTGATGGTCAATATTTGTGAGGTCGTGGATCTATTTCTTCGGAAGCCATTTTGGTTTTTCCTAAGAATGTTGTCGATTTTGGGTTCTATGCGGTTGCGTTGTAGGGCATTGTAAATTTTGGCTGTTATGGATATAAGTGTTATACCTCGGTAGTTCTTGGCTAATCTGAGGACCCCTTTTTAGGGGAGGGGAGGATGCATCCCTTCATGCATCTGTCTATCGGATTTTGATTATAGACTGCGTTACAGTGTCGGAGCAGTATGTAGTCAAATTGTCTGGTCTTCCATACTTTTGGTGGAATCTCGTTAAGCCCTTCAGTTTTCCTATTTTAAGTTTTTTTAAGAACAGAGTCGAGTTCTTCTTGCGTGAACGGTCCTAGTTTAATGTCCAATTTCTTACTAATAATTGTGGTGATTGGTTCATGCGTAACTTTCGGTGGGTTTCCTAGTAAATTTTCGAAATGTTGTTTCCATAGTTTTATTCTTTCTTGTTGGTTTGCAGCTTTTAATTTTGCTTGGTTGTGCTCTTCCTTCTACTCACTTCGTTTATTGTTTGCCAGGCTATCCTAGATTGCCTATCTTCCACTGAGTCTCTAATCTTATCTATCTGATTTTGTACGTATTCTGTCTGTTCTTTTAGATATATGCCTGTTAATTGATCTTGTGCCTTTTTTTAGTTTTATGGCATTTGTGTTTGTTGGGTTCTTCCTATAGCTTTTGGAGGCAGTTTTCATGTGTGCACGTTTTTCTCTAACCGCTAACGTTTCCCATGGGACTCTATGTTTAGTTCTAGGTTTTAATACTGGTTAGTATAATGTCTTTAAGTCGTACTATTTTAAAATGCCAAAAATTTTTTACAAAATTGTATGCTGTTTATTCTTTGTAAAATGCTGCTTGTATAGTGTATTTTAAATGTAAAGACAGTTTTACTGTAAACCCAAATTGAATATGACTCCTGGCCCCATGTGTTAGTATACACGGCGAAAGGTTCTGAAAGTCTTCTAAAAGCTTAGAATGCCCACTGTTTCTCCTCACCCCATAGTTGTTTAGAAGAAAACAAACATACAAAATAGCCTAAGTAAAAATCCCAATGCCACCACACATAAAAAAATAAATAAATAAATAGATAAAAAGCCCCCCCCGACGAAATAACTAGTATCCCCCCTCTCCAAGTAGTAGACCTTCCCAAATTATACTTTAAATTCATTAGTGAGTAAACGGTAGAGCAGAACTGAAGATTAAGAACAAGCCTGCGCCACCAGAAAGCAGTTTCAATACTGGTTAGTATAATGTCTTTAAGTCGTACTATTTTAAAATGCCAAAACCTTTTTCTTGATTGTACCTGGTCTTAAAGTATTTGAATATTTTGCGGGGGGTACAAAATTTTATTACACTGTAAACTTAATCATGATGAAACAAATTCATTTATTATTATTATTTTTAATAAAATTGATAGCCAACCGGTTTCGGTCCTCGCTGGTGACAGCTGTATCGAGAACAAACGATTAAGAAAAGACAAGGGGCAGGGACTCTGTAATGTAGGAAAAAATGCAAATTGTTTAGAAAGAGAAAGGGTAAATCAAATGGTTATCAAATTCAAACCCAATAAAAATTCCCTCTCTTTACAGAGGGACGGTTTATGGGTGAGAAATGAATGGTCTCAAGGACCTTAAGATGAAAGTGGCTTTACTTAAGATAGTAAACAAGTATGCAGTGTAAGATGAGGCACAATAACGGTTATTTATTATGTGTTCCGCGATGGAAGACCCGTATGTATTATTTATCCGCCTCTGGGGTAGTAATTATTGACTATCAATGCTACGTTGATAAGATGATGTCCATCCTTGGCGATACCTATCAATTTGTGAGACTCCGGTTGATAATTTCGACCATAGTACATCTATTGAGGCTAAGTTTCAAAGAAGATTGATCAAATGAGTCAAGAAAGGTCTTCTCTCTTCGACCATTTTTGACCAGATTAGACCTACTGAATCTATACGATCGATACCATTTAGACCTATATTATCGATGGTGGGTTCTTCACAGCATAAAGTCACCAAGTGGCTTGATAGGATACTGCAACCAGTGCTTATACATTATAGTATATATTATATAAAAGATTCTTCTGAATTCGCACGTTTTATTCGAAAGTGTTCTCCACTGTAGTCTCTTCACTTGTGTTCCCTTGGAAACTATCGATATATGTGCAGATATGTTGTACCGAAGTTATTTGACCCCACCTGATATCCAAGAGGTAGTATTTGACGAATTAATGAAATTTGCAACATCTGTGGAATTCAGTTTTGATAACATCATGTATAGATAGGGGGATGGAATTTCGATGGGCTCAGCTTTAGGCTCTACTATGGCTGGTATTTTCGTGGGTTTCCATAAGGTTGATTTGTTGTCTAAATATAATGGACCAGAAGTGTACTTCCGTTTATCGAAGTTCTGTTGTATATTGTACTTGAATGTAGTTCACACGTGTCAAATTACGCGTCGAGGTGAATAATGTTTATTTCTATTTTATACAAAATAGAGAAAGCGATGCTCTATGGTTTTGTTGGGGAGGGGAAGGAAGCGGTCTTGCTGTAACTAAATTGTCTAAGGGGTCGTAGTTAGTCACATTCGCCGACCCATTCAACAATACAATATATAGACAACCATCGCTGTGCGGTATTTTGGTGGATGTAGCGTGGTTCATACGCTACATCCACCAAAATACCACACTTGCTCTGTGAGAAGGCCCACTTAAAACCCCCGAAATGAAATGTATGATTTTCATTTACAAAACATGATTTTATTTACAAAGTGTGTATTGGGGGATGGGAGAAAAAACCTCGAAAGAGAAACGAAAACTAAGGAAAAAATTCCCTGTTTGGTTACCCGCCCATGCCCCCTTCTCCGATATGGAGGCCGTCTGTTTTCCGGTGTCCAAGAATGCCGGAAAAAAGCCGGGCCTACCCTAAGTGGAAGGGGGATCTAATCTGATGGGACAAAAGAACAAAGCAGAGTTGGGCGCGGTGAGGACAGGTAATATGAATTTTTTCTGATGAGGTTCCAAGATCTTCAAAAAAGGTGGGCTGTAGTAAGGGTTGGGGTATCAAAAATAGGGATGGGGAAGATCTTGTAGGCTAACAACTAGGTGAAGGGGATGATGACTCACAACATACTGCTAACTAGGGATTCAAGGAAAACAAAACATACTTACCTGGGATAGGGTCCCGAAGGACCCGGACCGTTGACGCTATGGGCAGGAAGAGGAGGGAAAGATGACTCCAACATTGCCCCTTTCGTACGACCAGGCTCGCTGCATTCACTCATCTTTTGTCGAATGTAATGCGATCCAAGCGTTTTCTATCGTATCTGATCTTGACCCTAAGCTGATGCCTAAAGAACAATATCAGATCACGATGAGAAAAGCTTGCATCGTTATACAATCCCTTCTTTCGCGTCGTCCAAATCACCATTCTGGCTACAGCTAGGATCGCGAGAAACACCACACGCTTCTCACCTTGAAACGGTGGTAAAACGTTGTCTACGACGTAACCAATGTCGAGCAGCACGAGCTACTTGGGTTCGATGCGAGCCGTCCAGTCCCCGACGTGATCCTAGAACGGGCGAACTCGCTTGCAGTAGTAGAAGGCATGCCCAGCCGTTTCTTCTAAGCCGCTGCCGCAGCGATTACAATCGGGCATGTCTGCCAGGCCCGCTCTGAAGTTAAAGACGAGAAGGGGCAACGCGTTCCGTGCAAACCACCAGGTGAGCGAAAACTCGGAATTGTTCAAGAAGCCCGGACCTGGCGCCCAATTCCAATGGAAGCGGACCTCCTCCGCCGTCCAGCCGTGCCGCTCGCTGAGAGAGTTCGAAGAAGAGCCCACCACAAGTTCCCGATACAGTTCTTTCCGAGGCCGTGAAAAGTCACTGGACCCAGAAAGGTTACGAAGAAAGGTATGGCATTCGCGGACAAATGGAACTTCACTCATCGGCTTAGGTCGACCTTCGGCTTTTTGGTTTGACTTAAGGCGAGGAAAAGTCCTACTCGCCTTTCGTCTCCACACTGCATCCTCCGACAAGGATCGGCCCAAGTATACAAGTCTTTCAGCGATCCAGTTGCGCTCCAGATCAAGCATACCCAGACCCCCATTGCGCGTACGTTCAATGCAGACCTTGTGACAACACCCCCGCGCATCAACTTCTTCGAAACAATTCTATCTTGGCCAGTGATTCATCTAGTAGTTCCGATAGGGGCATCACAGATTTCTTTATGGCCACCAGAAATACAACCGAAGGAGTGGAAGAAAAAGAACAAAGAACAAACGAACAATGTGGACTTAGGTCAACTCAAAGTGCAAGAAGGGTGGTTCCGTGACATTGCATTCCCTGTGCATCTGCAGACTAACGCTAGCGAAATTTCTACAAAGCTACTAGGAATGCCAACTCATTTTGACTGGCCTTCCCTCACTGCTTCCTTCTGCTGACCGTTGTCGACTGCTCCTCTGCGTCACCCTTTGCCAACTGCCTTCTCTGAGTTCCTTTTTCCAACTCTCTGACTGGCGTTCCCTTGCCCACTTCCGGTCGCGTCGAAGATCTCGAGCTCAGGCCTTTGTTTGGTTTCGCGCTAAAACAAACAAAAAGATCGTCTGCTTGGCGCACCCCCTTCATAGTGTCACAACCTGTTTACGGACCATCGGCCTTTGACCTCCCCAGAGTAATCTGGAGAGGGATCGTTGCAGTACCAGCCGACGAGCCCTAGGCAAATGAAGTACAGCCAATCGGTAAAGGGTCAAGAGAAAGATGTTTACGAAGCACACTTCCGCCCTGCCCTTTAAGGACAACCTCCTTGGAAGTTAAGTTCCCACTTGGGCATCCGCCTTAGCCTGTACCTCCGACTAATTTCGCTCCAATTGGAGGTCGGGGCCGAACCACGCCCCGAGGATGCGGACGGGTCCGTCACTCCAGCGGAAGGGGTCTGGCAGAGTATCGCTACCTGTCCAGGTACCGAGCCGCAAACCTTCGCTTTTTTCAAAATTGACCTTGGCTCCTGCTATTCGTTCGTACTCGGCAACCGCTTTCTTCACAGCCTCTATGTCCAGAAGGCGGGACACAAAGACGGTGATATCATCGGTGAACGTGGAAACTCTTGCTGTAAGAGGGCCAACGAAAGGGATACCGTGCAGAGCTAAATTTGCCCCTCCCTATCGGATCAGGGGCTCCAAAGCAAGAACATAGAGAAGAAGAGACTAGGGTAACCCTGCCGGACCGATCGCTCGATCGCGAACGGCCTCGAACGCCTTCCGTTTACATTCACCACTGCTTGAGGATTGTGGTACATCATACTAATCCATCTGCAGAACTCCAGTTTGAATCCGGTAGTCTCCAAAACAGATGCCAAAAACCGATGGTTAACCCTATCGAAGGCCTTGGACTGATCTAAATTGATCAGCGTGGGTTTCGTGCCGTCTTTTAACCCCTCTAAGATCTCGCGAATCAAGTGCATGTTGTCTTGGATCGATCTTCTCTTCACAGCGTTGGTCTGCTCTGGGCCGATCAGATCACTAATGACAAGCTGTAAGCGGTTCGCTAAGACCCGGGCCCAAATCTTTAACACTGTGTTTAGCAGAGTTATGGGCCTGTAATCATCTAGTCCCTACCAAACATGCCTGCCACCTTTCTTCAGCAAAGTGGTCACGCCCTTGGTAAAGCTACCAGGGATGGCTCCCTAGGCGAACCAATGGTTGAACATATCCATCAGAATAGACGCAAACATGTGCGGCAGCCTCAAGTACACATCGTATGGTAGACCATCAAGTCCTGGCGATTTGTTGAGACTGACCTGTTTCAACGCATCACAGAATTCGCATTCAGTAACCACACCCACGCAGCTAGCCGCTTCGGCCGCCCCAAGGCGGAGAAAATCAGCTAAATAGATGCGAAACTCCTGGAGCAGGAGATCAGGAGAGCGGGCAAAGCTATCATAAATGTGCGCCCGAAAGGCGTCACGCATCTCACGATTCGATCGTAGCACGCGCCTATTCGGGGACGTGACGGAATCGATATACCGACCGGGAAACCTTCTCACTGCTTAATTAGGGATTCTAGCTGGTCTCAGAAGTCCCGTATCTCCAGTAAGGAGATATTGAACTTCCAATAGCCGGCTAGACTAGGTCTATTAGCTAAGCGCAGACTGACACTAGCAAATTTGTGGTCAGCCAGTCCTATCAAGTGGAAAGTGGGACAACGAAATCTCAGTCAGCTCTTCTAACACTCTGTCCAAGTAGGATCCTACCCGGGCAGAGGTCGAGCTATCTAGTCACGTCCACATCTCCCTCACTGTGTGATCCAGACGAAACCTGTCGACCAAGTCGTGCAGAGCCATTAGAGTGATCAGGCTGCTTTCATACCTTCCATCCTTTCTAGCTTCCCGTCCGACCTTATCTATCTTGTGATCAAGGATTGCATTCCAATCACCCACTAAAACTAGCCGTTTCGAATCGTCGAGGAACAGTGCCAACCGTCGAAAAAAGGAAGCCCTCTCCTCAGCTATATTGGGCGCATAAACCGCGACCACCTGGAACTTGAAGCTTTTAACGGCAACATCGGCGACAACCAGTTGGCCCCGTCACCTGCAAAAACAACGTTTACATCAGCTTCAAGCCTGCGTCCAATTAGCAAAGAGACCCCAGCACCCGACAGTCCACAGCACAAGTGAAGTGAGTCTCTTACATTGCAGCAACATTCACACAGAGGTTCGAGAGTTCACCAAGCAAGCGCGGACACTTGCTTGGATCCTTCAGTCTCCTCGCATTCAAAGTGGCAAGGTTTAGAGACATCAGACCCGGAAATCCTCGGGGGTGAGGATGCCAATGGCTTGCCTCAGAGAGCCACAGCCAAGTTCAGTGCTAACCCGGCCATCATTAGAAACTCCTCTAACATCCATGGGGTACCTTATTTTTAGAGACCTATAAAAAGAAGGGTGAACATAAATCGGGACCCAGCCCGCACAGAATCTCAACATTTTTTTCAAGGAGGAATGCTCCAATTCCGATTTGTTTGGGGTGGGATTCTTGTAGGTGGACGAGTTCTTGAAGGGGTGTTGTTGGGGCTGTTTTTGACCGGAGGGTTCTTGACAGGGGAGTTGTTGGGGTTTTTGCCTGGTGAATTGTTGGGGCCGTTCTTGATTGGGGACTTCTTGCTTGGAGGGCTGTTGGGGTTTGTGAATATTTTTTTCCTTTAGGGGAGGCTTGTAGTGGAGGTGTGCTGGGACACAGCTATTTGGCGTGTCCCTCCTCGCTGTTTCTTCTCTTTAGGTTGAAGGCCGTTTCCATAGGTTCTGCTGAGGGTTCTTTCTGGGCCTTGTTTTTTTTTGTTGGGTGTTGTTTATTTGGGAGCCGGTGGTGTTGGCTCCTGGATCTTGTTCCGGGGGCAGAGCTTGAGGTGGGTCCTCCGGCTTTTTGGGAGAGACTCCCTTCTTTTTTCCCCTCTGAGTAACTTGGGTCCACCCAGTCTCCGAACTTGAGGGGTTTTCAGGTTTGGGAGCTGAGTGGGCTGAATTAGTCGCCTCGATCACTGCTTCCTTTGGTGGTTCAGATAATGTGACTGCTGGATTTTTCCGAGGGTAGACTCTTACAAGGTGGCCAAACTGCTTGCAGTATACCAAACCTCCAGACCCCAATCCTCGGTCACGGCGCCAAATATACCAATTATGGTATCTCTTTGCCACAACCTTGTCCGCCTCCTTCCAATCTCTCTGCTACAGCATGGGAAAAACAGATCAAAAGTTCCCTCCAGGAAAGTGACCATGCACTGCCCTGCCCCACGTTGTGATTCTTTAAAAGTAAGGCCGATGGCCACGTCTGAAAAGAAGAGGGTTTACTGGCAGCTGAAGACTGGACTCCGAAGGGTACATATATTGCAGAACAAAAAAAATAACAACTCCGATTTCTGCAGTAGACAATAAAAAAAAAAGATTTTATAAAACTTTAAAGTTACAAATGGCGACAAAAATCTGCGGGTGTGACGTATAATGGTCTAAGGCGGTCTGACGAGGGTTAAGTTTTCTTAACTAGAATTTGTCTCAGCGGTGGACTGGCGATATATGAGTTGGCAGCGCAAAGCACAATTTCAATCTGTTGGTCCCTATCTGGTCTTCGTCTACTTCGTCTGGAACCGAACTGCTTCGCTCTCTTGCCACTAACTGCTGAGTTCTAAAATCAGCCTGTTTATATAATAATTGCCAATATTCTGGGTAGGTTCTGACTGAGGCAGGGGTGATCTCTATAACGTCATTTTCAACTCATTAGATATTCATCATGTCTTTTTTTTTTTCAATTCTCGTCATCAGAAAGGGTCCAACCCTCTTTTCACTACTTCCACAGAGTCGTCCCTCTCACTACCCTCGTGGTGAGGACTACGGGAGGATAGCTTTCCTCCTACCAATATAGTTTCTCTCATTTTACTGCTTATGACATCATCATGCCAGACAGCCTTCACACCATCAACAAGGATTCCCTTGTTCACCTTTCAACACCCTTTCTTCCTGTCACTGCAATCAGGTGAGAGACACAGGTCACGGGTTATCTTCCCCGATTGTCAAATTTCTAATTTTCATTTTTTTTTTCCTTCAGGCTTGGAAACCGTTCATGATACCCTAAAACAACATTTTTTTTTCTTTCTTCCTCTATTCGCGATTTTACTTGTAACCAACTTGGTCACCCTCATTAACTGTCAACATCTTTCCATTTTCTGTTTTGACTATTGTCAAAATTTCTTTTTCAGAATTTTCAATTCTTTTTCCCAGACATTTCAATTTTTACACTTCTTGGCAATTATATTTGGCTACTCAACTTTTTGGTTAACCCCTCACGTACCGCCATCGACCAATATTGTCATAGCAGTTCTAGCAGTGTGGCTGTCTACCCTCTACCACCACCATCATTTGCTGATCCCGAGTAATGATGGTATCCTGGAGGGCGTATTTGCTCACCATATCTCTTTCATAATCCCCCGGACCCTTCTTTTGAATTTTCCAGGAGGCTGATATCGCGGGGGGGACTTGGGCTGCTGTTCCTGGGCGCTGTCCTGGTGGAATCGGACTATCCCAAGGAGCTGCTTGGCTGGTATTTGATGTCAAGGGAACTGGAAAGAATGGCCAATTAGTCCCGATGGTGCTGTTTGAAAAGATGCTCAAGTTTTTTGGGCCGCCAGATCTCGGTCTCTCTCGTTCTTTCAGCTCCATAGGGAAAGCTTCAGCAGTGACCAAGGACGCTATTTCCTCGGTTGATGTTCCCAGGGGCCCAGGCATGGGTGCAGCCTTAAAAAGGTCCTGGGACCCTTCTGGGGGGCTCTTTGGAGAGTCCTCCATGGTTGCTTGAGCAACCAGTCGAGGGGGGTGAAAACTGCTATGAAAAGCGCTATGAGGGGGTTAATTTTGAAAAAATGGAAAAACAAAGATGAGATGATGTAAGTAGCTCACTGTCACTCAAAAAACAAGAAGGTAGCAGAAATCAAAGAAAAACGCGCTTGATGTGTTCAAAGAAACGACATTCATACATGCAGTTAATACTCCGTTGAGGTGAATACTAACTTGAGCATGAGGGAGGGAAGATTATATGTGCATTGGGGGTGTTTGACAATGCCTAGGTGGTCTTGTCCATTTCCTGGGCAGTGATTGGCTGTCAGCCCAAGTGTGGCTATGCTAGTATGCATATATACTGGCCCACTCACATTGAAATATTTTTGTCTGCCAGTTGAACACCAGCCAGGCCACCGAGCTGGTAAATGTTGTTATTATTTTATCCCGTGCATTAGGGAAGTGGCTTCTTCTGCATTTCTAACGACTGTTAACTGCAAGCCTACTTTTACTGGCTTATACATTCGTTGAGATTCATTTTGTTTGAAAAAGTGGAAGCTCATTTTAATTAAGACTCTAACACACCAGACATTGATGATATGCTCGAAGTCTAAGTTGGACAATGAAGTCAAATTTGTCATCGGGACACTTTGTAACAATGGCTTCTCTGAAGACATTGGTCGATCTGTCATCAGGGATAAAATTTCTGACTTTAATAAAATTAAATCCGTTCCTGTCCAGAGGTGCCCTGTGTATCTCAGGTTACCTTGGCTCGGTGATGTGAGTGACAGGTTTGCTAGTCAGATCTCTTCTTGTGTTATTTTTTCCTCTAACCTGCATGTGGTCTTCCATATGCGGGCTATTTTGATATCTGGTCGAAAGGAAGTTCTACCCTCCCAACATAGCAGCTCTTTGATTTATTTGTTTGCAGTTTGCAATACTTTGGGAGAACCAATCAACATCTGGATTCCAAAATAAAACAGCATGTACCTACGAAAATACGGCAAGGAAACTACAGACTGGATAAGCAATACATATGAGTCTTCCATCACAGAACACCAAATAAATAACCATAATTGTGCTTCGTCTTACTCTGCAGACTTATTTACTATCTTAAGCAAGTCCCATGCCCACTTTCATCTTAAAGTCCTTGAGACCATCATATTCACACCCATAAACCGTCCCTCTGTAAAGAGAGGGAATGTTTATTGGGTTTGAATTTAATAACCATTTGATTTACCCTTTCTCTTTCTAAAAAAATTGCATTTCTTTTTCCCTACATTACAGAGTCCCTGCCCCTTGTCTTTTCTTAATCGTTTGTCCTCAATACAGCTGTGACCAGTGAGGACCCAAATTGGTTGGCTATCAATTTTTTTTTTTTTTTTTAAATATAAATGAATTTGTTTCATCATGATTGGTCTCTTCTGGACTATAATATATATATATATAAATTTATATATATATATAGAGAGAAGAGTCCTTTATTTAAGCATGTTTGATTAAATAGTAAAGACACATTTTGTCATTATAATTTTGTTAGGATTCATGATAAACTTGAAAGATCCTAATAAAATTATATAGACAAAATATGTCTTTATTATTTAATCAAATGTTTTGATATATATATATATATATATATATATATCTGTTTATTTGTGTACATATATAAAGTTGGCAACCGCAATCAAGGGTACCCTGAAAGCTGCCTTTTCAATAGCTATTACACTGAGATGTAGGAAAATGTGTGTATACTTGTGTACAAATTAATATATTTGTGTTCATATTTCGTTCTTTGTTCAAACAAGAACTTTTTCAGACTAAAAAATTTGGAATTTTTCTACATTTTAGCAATTGAGTAAATAGATAAAATAATGGTGAAAATGTAAAGAGACTTAAAGGGAGGGAAAGGGTCTAAAGACAAGAGACAGACAAAGAAAGAAATGGGAGGGAAATAGATAAGGTTTGAGTGATGGTGGTAGGGGTTATTGGTTTTGACTGTGACCATCTGGGTAGATGGTCATGATTAAGTGCCATCAATTGTATTCAGTTTTATCAGAGATTTGACCAGAAAGAGATGGATTCATTTCTGTGAGAAAGAGGGAAATATGCAGATGGGAGAGGTTTTGAGAAAGAGAAAATGGAAGTAAAGGGAATGGATGGAGGGGGCTGAGGGTTCAGGTGTATCCTGTTTAATCAGACATTGATTACAATGGAATATCTGAATGGAGAAAGAAAAAAGAAAAATCATCCAAACAGTATGGTAGTATTGAGTGAGAAAAATGTCTTATTTATGCTAAAAACTTTTGCGAAATTCTTTTTTTAAAACTAAATGATGACCGAAATGCCATTTTCTCCCACATATTAGACATCAAGCAAAGCCACTTTGATTAAAGCTATACATTGCAAAAAAAAATATATTTAGAATCTGCAATCATTTCCAAAACTAAACCCATTAAGCAAAGATCTGGGTTCTTCCAGATTTCACCGGACTTGGCAGACATCATGTTATATGAAAACAATATCAAAATAGAGAATGGATAAAGTGTGTGTGTGTGTGTGTGTATATATATATATACATACATATTTGATTGAACATTATAGACATTTAATCCTTCTAGTTGCCATATCGATTTTATGATATCCAGCCAGAATTGATTAATAGACCTTCCATAGTCAATTGTTTCCCTTGTACTTTCTGCCCAGTCTTGGGCCATCATCATATATTTGTGGGTATATATATATATATATATATATATATATGTTTGCATGTGCATATATATATGTTAGTGTGTATGCATATATATATATATATGTTTGCACATGCATATATATATATATTTGTATGTGTATATATATGTATATATTTGTCTGCATATATATTTTTGTGTCTATATATATATATACGTGTGTGTGTGTGTGTGTGTGTGTGTGATAAACATATATAAATATTTTTGTGTGCATATATATCTGCGTGTATATATATATATATATATACACACATATTTTTTGCTTATATATATATATATATATATATATACTTTCGTGAGTGTATATATATATTTTTTTTTTGTGTGTACAAAAAGGTAAAATGAAAGAAAGATATATGTTGGTATATTTGATTTATTTTATTGTGTCGATGTGTTTTGACTTCAATGTTTTTGTCAGAATAGAAAATTTTTCATCAAAATTATTTTAAGTGAGAGAAATAATTACAACATATAAATTTTTGATTCAGTTGTAAGTCTTTTTCAAGGCCAACAGATGTTGTTATATGAAAGTTAAATAATACAGGGCAATATGTTCTAGATAGGTTATGTCATGTGATGGAATTTTTTTGTAAAAAGTAAATAGTGTTTTATGGTTTGTGAAACAGATTTGTAACATTCTGTTATTTTAGATTTTTAAGGAAAGGTGGGCTAATATTTTACGTGAATTCTGAAATCTTTTTGCATTCTTTTCCCTAGAAATGGTGATATTTTGTAAAAACCTTGTCATTGTAGTATTGTGTTATGGTATGCTATGGAACATGCTTCAATTATTCTTCGTTTATCTCTGTCATGGATGAAATCAAATATGGCTTAGTTGTGAAAATCAAGTGTGGTTAGTTAAAATATTATGAGAAGCTAAAGAGTTTGTTGTGTTACCAGTTTTAATTTTTTTTTTATATTCATTGATTTTTTAATTTAAATTCTACTGATTTCACCAATGTAAAATTTATCACAATTTAAGCAATGGATTTTATTAACATCTGCATTGGATAAGGAATTTGTGTTTTTGGAGTTGTTCTTTAATATCGGCTTTATTATTTTTCTTGTTCTAGTAGTGGTTTTATGCCTAATTTAAGTTTTTTTCAATGAGGGTAGTAGTGGGATTTTGGAGGAATATTTTGTGTCTTTTAATTGGGTTGATACCTGAGCTAGTTTTGTTATTTTTATAATTGTTGTTGGATGTACATTTGTCGATGTTCATGGCTTTTGATTTGGCATGGTGAATGAAAGAATTGGGATATTGTAGTTTGGAAAAAGAGTTTTTGATGTGCTCAAATTCCTCATTTAGAAATTGGGTGAGCAGATTCTAAGGGCTCTGAGGAAAAACACCTATGAGAATGCTACTTTTTGTTTTATCACTATTGTTCAAATACAAAATGTATAGTCATTTTTGTTGTTAATCTTCTGGTAAATTTTGAATTCTAATTTATTATTGTTGTTTATAAATAAGATATCCATGAAAGGTAAAGAATTATTTTTTCAAGTTCATATGTGAAAATAATGCTCGGTTCAACTTGGTTGTGTTAGTGTGTAATGGAAGGAGTATTATATTTTTTAGAATAAATGATTAAGATCTTGACAATCTAAAAATAAAAACAAAAATAGATGTACAGCTGTCGGACCACCAATGCCAACAGGTGCGGCTACATAGCAACCCCCTTGTCTGTTTCATAGCTTCTGGGTTGTTCCCTATAACTCTATTATTTCTCTTAATATTAGTTCCTATTGGTGTAAGGGGGTAGTGGAGGTTTATATTTCACTTACTTATGTGTTATGGCATATTCATCCTCCATTTTCGCTAATTCACAGACTCTCTCCTCTTTCTTTTCACTCAGATTGTGTGTGTGTGTGTATATATAGGTGTTGGTTGGTTGGGTTTTATGAGATATCAACCTTTGTAGGTTATTTAATGCCAAATCCATTTTTATACAAATAATCAGTTCTATTTCAAACAATTTAGTTTAGCATGAGTACACAGTTTGTCAAAAACATTTCTATTTTAAGCTATTCAGTTTATTCAAGCAGTTCTAATTCAGCTAATTCAGTTTAGTATCAGTACAGATTTTGTTTACACAGTTAAATGTCAAAACATTTCTATAATAAACAAATCAGTTTAGTGTAAGTACACTTTCAATGTCAAAAAACAGTTCTATTTCAAATAATTCAGTTTAGCATAAGCACGCAGTTTAAATGTAAGTACGGTTTAATTGTCACAAACATTTCTATTTCAAGCTATTCAGTTTAGTCAAACAATTCAATTTAGCATAAGTATGCCATTAATTCTATTTAACCCATAGATAGGGCCCTATCAGGTGCTACCAGGCCTAGCCAGAGTGGACCTGGGAGCAATGGCAATGAAGGGGTGCTCCATATGCCCCAAAGCCCCAGCAGCACTGGAACCTCACCATCAGATTGTTTAGTGTCATATATCAGGACACTCATGGGGAGGGGTACCCTTCTGCAGAGGTGCACTCGGTGTATTCTACAGCCCCAGCTAACTAGGCAATACACAGAGTAAAATGTCAAAACAGTTTTATTTCAGATAATTCAGTTTAGCATAAGTGCACAATTTAGAAGTCAAAAGAGTTCAGCATAAGTACACAGTTTAAATGCAAAAATCAGTATAGAGAAGGAAGCATGGTTTAGTTCTATCTAACCCATAGATAGGACCCTTATCAGGTGCTACCACTCCGGGTCACAGTGGATCTGGGAGTGATGGCAATAAAGGGGTGCTCCGCATTCCCCAAAGCTTCAGCATTACTGGAACCTCACCTTCAGATTGTTTAATGTTATATCCAGGACACTCATTGGGAGGGGTCTTACCTCTCTACAGAGAAGCAGTGGGTGTATTCTACAGCCCCAGCTGACTGGGCAAGTATATTTGTATGTACATATACATATATACTTGTATGTACATATATATATATATATATATATATATATATTACAACAGTTTGTCATTATCTTGCTTGGTGGGTTTGTAGCAGACCAAATGTGGTATAATTTGGAGAGTGCTCAATATCTGTGATAAAGTTATTTTATAATAATGAATAAATATATATTAGTTTTATATATATCTAATATTCTTGTATAAAGATAAATATATATATATATATATATATATATTTGTGAGTGTGTATATACAAAATAGATGCAACCCAATAATATGATAATTATTACTGAGACAAGAAACTCCATGTCAGCTTGTGTGAGTTTATGCTTGATCTGGATTCCGTATCGGTACAGCTGAAGATCCTTTAAGATTCTTTGCAACAATGTATGTGAAAGAGCAAGTTCTCGGGAACGTTTTCAGAGAGACTTTTTTGGACTCTTGATAGAATCTCTTACCACATCCACATTGTCAAGACATCTTGCAGTCAACTTTCTGCCAGATCTATGATTTTCTGCCTTCTAGTTTAGGTTGTTTACCGACCCTGTGGCTGGAAATTTATGTACCCAATGAAAAATTTGGCTTTTCTGGGGATAAAGTTAAAATTCATGCAAAAATTTTGCTTGCACATTTTTTAATGATTTTGTCTCTAAATAAGAGACACAAAATATTTTTCCTCTCTTGTGATCGAGGATTAATAGTTGTTAGAGTATACAATTTTCAAATTTGAAACAAAAAAGAACATTATTATTAAGAGAATTATTAGCAGTCACATGGGTCCCATGTATATTGAGACACTATATGTATATACGTGCATATATTATTGTGTGAGTCTGCATTTATATGTATATTTTTGTGTGCATATATATGTGTGTATATATATGTGTGTGTGTGTGGGTATATATATATATATATATATATATATATTTGTATGTATGTATGTATGTATATATGTGTGTGTGTATATATATATAAATGTGTGTGTATATATGAGTGTGTGTGTGTGTGTGCATATGTATATGTGTGTGTGTATGTGTGTTTATATATATGTGTGTGTGTATGCATATATACATATGCATGTATATATACATATGTGTGTGTATGTGTGTGTGTGTGTATAAGTTGGCGACTGTAGTTGAGGGCAACCTATAAGCTTCCTTTTAGATATCTACTAAACCGAAATGTAAGGGAGGGTGCTACACCTTTCCCTGGATTGCTTAACTTTATCCTCGATATGTACCTTATCATGTTGATTGTGAAGCAAGAAGGTAGCAAATATCATTTTCTGTGTCTTGGTATGACTTAACCTTTGATTGAGCACCGGTCTCCCAGGCTATTGGCACTCTACCTGCTAGGCCAGTGTATATATATATATATATATATATATATACATGTGTATGTGTATAAATATATATATGCATATTTTTTGTGAGTATACATATATGTATATATATACGTGTGTATATTTATATGCGTGTGTGTATATATATAAATCCCAGGGAAAGGAGTTGTGTCTTCCCCTACACCTTGGTGTAGTGGCCTTTGAAAAGGGAGCCTTTGGGTCATCCTCAACAAAGGTTGCTATTTTTAAATATATATATATATATATATATTTTTTACTGGCTCATTGGCCAAGTGGATAGAGTGTTCACCAATGCTCCAGAGACCTGAGTTCGATCCCAGGTCGTGTCATAACAAAGACTTTAAAAATGGTACTTGATACCTCCTTGCTTAACATTCAGAGATATAAGGTACGTATCAAGGGTAAAGTGAAGCAATCCAGGGAAAGGAGTAGTGCCCTACCCTACACCTCGGTGTAGTAGCTATTGAAAAGAGAGCCTTCTGGTTTCCCTTGACTATAGTCGCCAAATTTACTTACTTTATATATATATATATATATATCATTTACAACAAGAAAATTAATTGATATACGTCATTATAAATAATTAATTTTTAATTAATGTGCATTGTTCTTTTCAAGTGTATTCACAGACTTAAATGATATGGAAAATATATATAAATTTGTATATATATATATATATATATATATATATATATATTTGTGTGTGTGTGTATATGTATACATTTTTCCATGTGTATATATAAATATATCTGCCTCTATATATGTATATATTTGTGTGTGTGTGATATATATATATATATATATATATAGTTTGTTTTTTGTCTATGTGTGTATGTATAGTTCATGTCCTAATCAGTGTCCGGTTGAATTTTTCTTCTTGTAACTTCTTGTGTTGTATTTTCCCTGAATGTAGAAAAGGTATTTTTAAAGATCTTTGGATTGTCTCAGGCTTTTAATAAGTTTTGTTGTGTCTTGTATTTCTTTCATTTTGTCATTGTTTTTAAGTTCTTCAGTGAAATAATCCACAAACTGCGGGTTTTGTTGGTTTGCCCGTTTGTCTAGTAGTGTGCACCCCATTTCTTCTTCTCACACCTGGCCATGTGAGCATTTCACAGGTTGTACAAAAAGCAACCCCCCCCAAAAAAAACCAAACAACAAACAGAGGGTGGAAGGAAGAAACAGACAAACATGGATTTAGAACTGCAAATGCAGGAAAGTGAAGTTGGCACTCTCAAGCATTCCTGTATGTATTTATGTTCATGGCTATCGCAAGAACTCAGTGAAAATCCTACACAACTGTAATATCCTAACTAACAAAAGGGAAATAACCTCTGATGCCACAGGGGTTACGGCCCCTACTACATCCGGGGGATTTGGTCAATAAAGGAATATACCAGGTATAGCAGCAGATGTTCGTTTTCCCTCCGTCTTTACAGACCACAAACCCCTAACATCCATTTTTATCAACACCCGCTCCCAACTATCAGCACGCATTGAACGCTGGGTTTTGAGAACGCAACCATACGACATGACCGTCATATACAGCCAGGCCATGACAACCCAGCTGACTATCTCAGCCGCCATCCAACGCACCTACCACCAAGCGACAGAGAACAAAAAATAGCAGAGGAATATATAAACTACATCCTCTCAACCTCAACCCCCAAAGCAATGACAATTGATGAAGTTGCAATGGAAACGGCAAAAGACAAGACACTCACCACCGTCATCCAAGCCATCCTTACCAACAAATGGCATGGTGTCAAGGATGGCATAAACAAAACAACATTCCACACTCTGCACGCCAATCGTGCCGAACTATCACTTGCACACAAGGATAGCATCATTTTCAAAGGGCACCGGATAGTACTGCCTGAAACCATGGCTCTCCTCCGAGAAAAGGTCTGGTTCAAAAACATGCAGCCTCTAGTGGAAGAAAACATCAAGAACTGCCACACCTGTCAGGTCAGTACCCATAAACCGGCAAGAGAGCC
Source organism: Sepioteuthis lessoniana (assembly GCA_963585895.1). Lineage (NCBI taxonomy): Eukaryota > Metazoa > Mollusca > Cephalopoda > Myopsida > Loliginidae > Sepioteuthis > Sepioteuthis lessoniana. The sequence goes on from CAUZXS010001500.1 coordinate 25,296, forward strand.
ACTGCAAATGTCCCCACTACCAGAAGCCCCATGGGCAGAAGTCAGTGCTGACTTTGGACACCTCCAAAATGGAAAGAACCTCCTCGTTGTCACAGACAAATACTCACGCTATGTTGTTGTCGACATCCTGGACTGCATCTCAACAACATCAGCCATACCCCGCCTAGACAAGATATTCGCCGAATTTGGCGTGCCAGTCTCCCTCAAAATGGACAATGGCCCACCATTGAACAGCCACGAATTCAAAACCTATGCCTCCATCACTGGATTCAGACACAGGAGAATAACACCCCTATGGCCCCAGGCCAACGGGGAGACAGAACGCTTCATGCGCACTGTAAAAAAGTCTATTAAAGCTGCCTTAAATAAAGGTCGAAGCTGGAAGCAGGAATTATTCAAATTCCTGCTGGACTACCGGATGACACCACATTGCACCACCGGCGCACCCCCAGCCACAATCCTATTTGGCCGGACCATAAAAAACCGCCTGCCACACCTGATCACACCTATTGCTGAAGACTCCAACATTAGGGAGCGTGACACCAAGGCCAAGAGAAAAATAAAGCAATACGCTGATAGAAAAGCGTACGTGAAACCCAATGATCTCAGGGTGGGTGATACAGTCATTGTAAAAAGCGACAACACCTCAAAGGCTCTCACACCTTACCAGCCTAACCCAATGACTATTATAAAGAAAAAGGGATCCATGATCACCGCCACACACAAAGGTAGCCAAACTACAAGAAATTCCAGTTTCTTCAAAAAAATCACTAAGCCAACAACAAACCCTGCACATAACCTACTGGATTACACCTCATCTGAAGATGAAAGCTACACACATACGACAACACCACCAGAATACAAAGACAACCAAACACAATACACAACTCTAAACCTCAGGCGTTCAAGCAGAACAAAATGGCTACCCAAAAGATTTGACCACTAACAAAAAAAAAAAAAAAAAATTAACTTACCCGTACACAATAGTCTGAATCATCATCATTTTCTTTTTTCTCATTCAGGTTAACAGACATCTCTTCCGACATAGAGTCCGAGTCATCTGTTCAAGCATCCCAATCTCTTCACAGACTGAATGAACTCCCTCACCAGATAATTACTACCACCACTGTCATCGTTGTTATCATTATTTAAAAAAAAAAAAGAGAGCATTGTAATATCCTAACTAACAAAAGGGAAATAACCTCTGATGCCACAGGGGTTACGGCCCCTACTACATCCGGGGAATTTGGTCAATAAAGGAATATACCAGGCATAGCAGCAGATGTTCGTTTTCCCTCTGTCTTTAATCATCATCCATCTTATCGATTCATCTTGGTAATAGTCCATACCTAGCAAGTATCCATTACCTCAGATATAAAGACTTTACAACAACAACCAAAAATACTGACTTATTTGGTCATTGTCCCAACTTTCCAACTCTCTGTTTCGGAGTCTCACTGACTGCTTTGGAATCCTACAACAGACTTTGCTTTAAACTGACTGACCTCCTATGTCCTTCTCTTCCAGTCTCAGGTTTTTGTGGGCACAGCTCTCTGTGTAGTCTTCGCGCTAAAGTAGACAAAGGGGTCCATCTAGACACTTTGACGCTAGTCAAAGATACCAAAGATCCTTCTTTGGCTACCCATCCACGAACACACACACAAACTCACACACATACATCCATATATATATATATATATATATACATTAATGCTCATTATCATGCCATGCTTCTAGATTCTTTAATTATTTCTGTGAATAGTTCTGTGTTGTTTTTATTATAGGCTCTGACATATGTTAAGGGATTTTCCTTATTATAATTTTTTTGGGTTTTGTTGTTCTTTTAGCGGTATTTTTCTGCTAATTCGAATCCTTTATTTATTCGTGTTGTTGAGTATCCTTTCTGATGGAGGGTTGTGTGTAGCTCTTTAAAATGAGCTTTCCTGAGGATTTTATAAGTGGTTATAATGTATATTCTATGTGATAGGTGTTGAGGGTTCTTAATGCTGGTAGCAGTAATCAGGAACCCTCAATACCCCCTAAAGAGGTATAAATAAAGTATAAATAAAGGAGGTGAACAAAAAAATGCTTGAAGAAAAAAAGATCAAATTGGATAGGTAGCTAAAGATCCCTTTGGGTGGCATGTGGGAAATAGATTGAAAAATATAACGATATAGGGGACTAATTGAAACATGATACCGAAATTAAATCTAAGACCTAAGAAGGTTGATTTAGCTTAATGAAGATCAGGGATTGCTTTGAAGCCACACCAATTGACAATGGTGGTGGGTCAGCAGCTGTATGAGTATTTTTAATTTTTTTATTTCTTTATTTGCTTGTTTATATATATATATATATAAACACTTGTTGGTTTTTCCGCAAAAAAATGTGTACACACACTGAAGAAGTAAGGAAAAACTAGTTGAAATAAATTTATAATGGCACAGTAACTATACGTTGAGTTTTCTTCCTTTGCATTAGATATATGTATATATATATGTGTGTATATATAGGGTATCTCAATATACATGGGGCCCATGTGACTGCAAATAACTCTACTAATAATAATAATGTGTTCTTTTTTGTTTCAGATTTGAAATAATATACTATAACAACTATCAATCTTTGATTACTATGCCTTGAATAAGAGAGGGAAAATATTTTGCGTTACTACTTATTTGGAGACAAAATCATTCAAAACTGTCTCAAAATAGATGCAACCCATTAATATGATTTATTACTGAGACAAGAAACTCAAAAAATGATTGCATGTCCTGGAAGCTGATATAGTAACAATTTAAAAAAAACATTGATTTAATGTCTCTATCTCAAAGGATGCATTTTTATAGGATGTGTTCCAAATGACCACTATTGTGCTTGTTTCAGTAATAAATCATTATCATATTAATGGGTTGCATCTATTTTGGGACATCCTGTATATATGTATATACAGGGTCTTGCAGATAATTTAGACCAACTGAAAGCTGTTGATTTTGTGGGTTCAAAAAGTCATTTCCAAACCAAATATAGCTTGCATAAACATGTAAACATCTTCTTTCTTTTCAGCTAAACAGTGGACTGATTCAACAGTGGAAAACCATGAAACAATAGAATCATTCCACCTTAATTGTGTTAACACGCACCAGGTACACTACAAAGGACATTGTTAAGTTAACAAAACTTTCTAAAGCAACAGTTTTGAAACCTTTTAACTGCTTGCCACCGGTCCTGTCTCTCTGTTTCTTTCTCTCACTTTCCGCATCAATACACTGGTTTGAACAATTCTGCTGCGAAGCAACAAATGCATTCTAACAATGATGAGATTAATTTTATACCGGTTCTGGCTGACCGAAATTTGCATATGTCACAAATTCCGTCCCACCAGACACGAGACACATGACCTACAAATTGCACTCCCAATGACACTCATGCTTCCATTTTTCTATACTTCGCGTCATTTTCAAACTTTGAGGTAGGCCATTTTGCTCATCACTTGAAGTTTATTATGTTTTTAAATGATTTAAAGAAGAGTCCAAGGTTAATAAAAAAGAACACAAGACTCAACCAAACTCCAAGGTTTCTCGCTGGTCTCAAACGCTCGATTGAAGCCAAACCATCCACATCCATGACAACTCTTTGCAAAGAAATACCATGTGTCCCTTTCCACAGTGTCTATACCTGTCAATAGGTACCTTGGTATGACTAGCTATGTTCAAAGATGCCATTGTTGTATAGCCGTAATACAACTATACGTATACATACGGAAACATAGTCAACAATAATGACGAATGAACACACTTCTTCAGAAAAATATACACCTCTCACACTTTATTCTCGAAAGGGTTGTGAAAGGGTTGATGCTTCTTGAGTGTGAGAGGTGAGTTGGAAACGGGAACAGACTGCTATATATTGACCCCAAGTTCTTCTGACCATAGCAGCACTTCTTTTTCATTCTGCTGGGCTGCTCAACCGGGGGTCACTGAGGGCCGCAAGCCCTCAGTCTGCAAGCTGATTCTCATGCTGGCATCTTATCTCCAACTGGAACTGCAACTCGAACTCCAACTGCAACTCGAACTGAACTCTGCCTGCCTCGAACTCCAACTAACTCAAGCCGTCTGTGGCACCTGGTTATATAATTGTTTGACGTCCACCGACTTCCTGTGGGCGTATGCATCTGCACCGAATTCAACCACGTCCACAGGTCAAAGTGATATTCTGATATCTTCGACCGGATGCACCTGTTTCTTGATTGACGGCTCGGTCGAGGGTCAATATGTAACCATCATCCCATACTTATTTTTCAAAATCCCACATCTGGAATTTTCTTCATGTCTGTCTCCATCCCCCTCACACACACATTTTACAAATACTGCTCCAGGACAACAATAGTAGAAAAAAATACAAAAAGAAATTACTTGAACTACAGCAAAAATAAAAAACAAAAATCTTAATTAGGAGGCGACCTGCTCACTATGTAACACTTGCCCAGGCTAATTATCATCTAAATTTATTTCTTACTATCTTTGCACGGTTGGCTATCTTGACATGCGTGCATCAAAATACAATACAGATGCATCTTTCATCCTCCCAAACACAATAGGGCCCTCTGTAATTCCTTGAAGAATCTCAAAACCATAAAAGGACCATACTCTGGCCCCAGATCCTGGTCACAAACCTAGTGACCCTGGTCATTCCAGCAATACATTTCGTCTGGATTCCTTATGACCACACTCCAGTCCTTCGCTCAACAGTTACTCCAGGTAGGGGTAACTGGAGAATTCCATAAACTGAAAAACAATATCTTCAAGGCCCAAAACATTCCACATAAATCAACAAAAATCATAGCCCAAAACAATGCATCACAATTCTAAAAAATAACAATACATCCAAATGTATCACAATCTGACACGCATGCAGTAAACCACCTAAAATAGACCACACAAAATATTTATAAAAAATGTGTTCTTCATTTTTTTTTCATTATTAAGTTTCTGTTACTGTGCCTATTGGTCTGTAAACCCTTGAGGAACATGCTTTACCTGATCACACCCTCACTGGGTTGCTTTTCACTTTAATCAGGAATCCTAGTGGCAACAAAGATATAGGCACCTCGCTTTTTCTAGATTCGTTTCACTTCGCCAAACCACACACGAATCCAAAACATCATGACTAATAGACTCAGGCATCATCCACAAAATATTGGAGCAGTGTTACATATTGGCCCCCGGCCGAGCTGTCAAAATAAGAAATGCACCTGTGTAAATAACAGGTGCATCTGGTCGAAGATATTGGGGAATAACCTTGACTGTCGACGGGTTGAATTGAGTGTGAATTGTGACGCTCGCAAGAATTAGGTGGGCGGCAAATTATTATATAACCCCGGCGACTGGAAGTTTAGATCAGTTGGAGAGAAGATGTTAGAGTGAGAACCATGTCCCAGCAGAGGCTGGGCCCCCAGGCCCCCGGTTGAGCAGCCCAGGAGAATGGGAAGAAATGCTGCTGTAGCCAGAAGAGTTGGGGGTCAATATGTTGCAGTTCTGTTCAGTCTCCAACTCACCTCTCACACACAACCCTTTCAATAAAGTAAGAGGTATATTTTTCTAAAGAACTGAGTCCACTCGTCTTTATTGTGTCATCGTAATGTTTCTGCATGAATATGTGAATAGTTGGTCAGGGCTATACAACAGCAGGCCATGCCTTTCTTTCCTTTATTCCATCAACTTGGAACTCAAATCTGAAAATACTGGCCACCACAGGCCTTCAACAAATCCATGGGACGGTGAATTCTTCTATAGAATTACTTCTTACCGTATGCCCAAAACAATCTGTAACACAACTTGGATGAATCTCTATCTTAATCTTGCATCAGCCCATGATTCGCTCAAAAACCGGAACCTAAAAAAAATATTTCCTATTCCACGAAAACCCAATATTCCAAAAAAAATTTAGACTCAAAATAATTTTAAATCTTTGTAAACCTAATATTAAATCCCCTGTTAATGGTTTTCGTCAAATTTCATAATATGAAACAGAAAAAGAAATTTCTAATGTCGTCTTTAAACTCAAACAAACTCTTTTTTTCCACTACTTTTTCAACTAGTCAATAAGTCAAAACAATATTACAATATGTCCACAATCAAAGTTCACAAATGTGCAGTTTTTTCTTTTTTTTTTTCAATCTATGCACTGTCTATTTTCCTAAAAATGTTCGTTTTTTTCTTTCTGTTTTTTCTTTATGCTGTGTTCAAGTTTCTTTTCTTTTCTCTTTCTGTCTCCTTCCACTGTCTTGTCGTCCTTTTTCCTTTTTTTGCTTTTTCTTTATAATAAATTGCTCATTCACTATTTTTTTAAACTTTATATTTGCTTCTCTGTCTTTACGTTAATATAATAACTATAGGTTCGTGCCTCCCCATTTATTCTATTTCTAACAAATATCTCCATAAAACAAGCATGGTTCATCAATCAAACTTTTTCAGCAAGTATCTCTACAAAAGCATGGCTCATATCCAGCCATCATTTCTTCATTTTTACTTTTTCCGAACACGACAACACAATACTAGTTTCTTGCTTACTTCCAAAGATGAGTTAAAATATACCAGGGGGTCTTTCCTAAACAACCAAAACTTTTATCCACCCGGCCAACATTTCCCCCTCAAGAACAATTCAAAACTGAGTCCACAAATTTTCCGGTACATACAAGATCGACAAGATTTTGCACATATACTTAATTCTCTAATCTCCAAACCCCTGTTTCAAATTTCAAAAATAACCTTTTCAAAAACAAAAATCAAACCCCATTCCTGGGGGAATTTCACTAACCAGTCAGTACTTCTATACCACAAGATTCTCAAATCCACTCCCAGGGGAATTCACAAAACATCCAATACGACAAGATTCTCAAAATTTTTTCGACCCCTCTCTGGGGGAGATCTTCACAAAACCTGGTATGCCTCTACCAGTACCCAAAATATCGATCCCATTCTAGGGAGACTTCACAGAACACTTACAATTTCCACAATTTTTCCAAACTCGACCCCGTCCCACAGCCTTAACTACGGATCCAAAGGTATATGAGCATTCTCCAGACAACATCATTGATGTCCCGAAATCCTCCCAGATCTTGGATTAAAATCCTAATTTCAGATTACCATGCGCTAGCACAGCATTCACAAATTACTACAAAATTTCATTCATGAAAATTTTGTTTACTATCAAATTCATTCATAAAAATTAAAACTCAAAACCCAAGTAGAAATTTACATTATGACCCGTCAATCATTTTAACACAGCGACAGTGTATCATTCTTTCTTTTCTTTTAACAGCAACCTGCTTGTATGTTTCCCTCTTACTCTCTTTCTTTCTCTCTCCCTCACTACGATTCAAAATTACATATAGTAGTTTTCATCATTTTTCTATGCTCCACATGCGGGGCTCAATCGTTTTTTTTTCTAAAATTATTTTCAATTTTATCTTTTAGAAAGGCCAAATATATAAGCCAACAAGACTAATTTTACTTCCCACTTGTTATTATTACTCTTTTTTTAATAATCATTTTAAATTCTTTCCACGAACCCTAATTTGACGACAGAGTGAAAAATATTCGAATGAGCAATTTACTTACAGTCTTTTAAGTGTTTCTTTTTTTTTTGTTTTTTCTGTTTTTTGTTGTTGGTCTGTTCTTCTTTCTTCCAGCATGTTGCATTTTTTCCTTTGTTCTTTTTTCTCGGTTTTTCTTCTCGTGTCTCGTTCGTCTTGGAAGTGTTGCATTCTGTTTCCGATTCTCTCTTCGGCCGTTTCTTTGATCATCTACTCTCAGGTTCGAAACCATGCCATGGTGGGCATGCCTGGCCTTAGGCACCAAATCGTATTATGCTGTGTAGCCATGATACAACTATACGTATACATATACATGCAGAAACATAGTCAACATATATATACGACTTCAATGAACGAACGAACACACTTCTTTAGAAAAATATACACCTCTCACACTTTATTCTCGAAAGGGTTGCGAAAGGGTTGATGTTTCTTGTGTGTGAGAGGTGAGTTGGAGACGGGAACAGACTGCTACATATCGACCCCAAGTTCCTCTGATCATAGCAGCACTTTTTTCTCATTCTGCTGGGCTGCTCAACCGGGGGTCACTGAGGGCCGCAAGCCCTCAGTCTGCAAGCTGATTCTCATGCTGGTATCTTATCTCCAACTGGAACTGCAACTGGAACTTGCAACTCGAACTGAACTCTGCCTGCCTCGAACTCCAACTAACTCAAGCCGTCTGTGGCACCTGGTTATATAATTGTTTGACGTCCACCTACTTCCTGTGGGCATACGCATCTGTACCGAATTCAACCACGTCCACAGGTCAAGGTGATATTCCAGATGCACCTGTTCCTTGATTGACGGCTCGGTCAAGGGTTAATATGTAACACCATCACCTCCTAACAGCCAAGACCAAAGGTATTTGTATCAAGACATGACCAAAGCTTCTGTCATTCATCAAGCATCAAGGTGCAGGAAAAACTCTTGTGTTTGTGGATGAGAAAAAATTCAATGGATGTTGAGGTGAATTACAGAAATTCTCATGTTATTGCATATGATCCTTCTGACGTCCCACCTGTATTTCAGACTAAGAATCCTGCCTCTTTGAAGGTATTCGGTGCTGTGGTGAGTGATGGAAGAGTCATGAATCCACATTTCATTGCGGCTGGTTTGAAGATCAGTACAAAGGAGTATCTGGACATCTTGAAGACCATGGATGAAGCAGAACTTTAGACATGACAATGTGTTGCTGATCCAGGATTTAGCACCAAGTTATAGCTCAAAAGTAACAGAGGTCTTTCTTGGTGACATGGTACCATTTTTTGTGACATCTGGCCAAGTAATAGCCCAGATCTCAATTACTTTTTGAGGGGTGTGCCTCAAGCAACGACCATTGCTTCACGACACTTAAGTGTTAAGAGTTTGAAGACATGCATAGTGCATGTGACCTGCAAAATAAAAAGAGTGGTGGTTGTGGCAGCTGCAAAATAGTTTTATTCTTATGTGGAGGTAGTAATTGCCCAAGGGGGCAGCCATATGATGAATGTTTGTATGCTAATGCTAATACATATCAGATTCAAATTGTATCAATGTACTACCATCACTTTAGTAAATATAATATGTTGTATTATCTCAAAAAATTGTCTCAATTTACCTGCAAGACCCTGTGTGTGTATATATATATATATATATATGAATTTCAAAATGAGTAGGTCCACCAAGAGATTTGTATTTTTTAGAATTTTCAATTCATTTTGTTCTTACATACATGTATGTTTCCAGCTTGATGTTTTCATCAGAGAACATGTATGTGAGCCTTGTTAATGGGGTATTCAATGAGACTTGAACTCACTCATGTTTGTAGTTGGAATGGTTTTCAGTTGGTTATGGTTTTTTTTATGAATGCTGGTCCTTTTTCTTAGAGTGTTTTTCTTAGCCTACTGTACCCCTCATTTACTTTTGATATTTGATATGTTATGTGAGTGTGTTGGAGTGGTTTCGTATTTCACTTGTAATTATTTTTTCTCTGTGTGTGTGTGAATGTGTGTCTTGAGATTTGTGTGTGTGTGTGTGTGTGTGTATATATATATATATATATTTGTTTCCATTTGTGTATGTACAATTCATGTTTTATTCAACTTTGGTTTAAATTTATCTATTGAATTCTTTTCCTTTATTTGAAGTAGCATGTAGTCATTTGTTATATATTGGCATTATCTTAAATTTACCTTGACTACATGGGTATAGGTGTTTCAATACATTTAATTTTCTGTTTTCTTCTATTTTGATATTACTCTTGTGAAGTGATTAAGGGCCTGTGTTGACCCTATGTATATTTCTTTGCATTTGCTACATTCAATTATGTTTTTTGAGTCGCAGCTTAAGTCTTTATTTATTTTGAATTCTGTTTCTGGGTTTTTAAAGGTATAGGATTTTCCTTTTATAATTATATCACATATTTTACATTGTTTATTAATGCATTTGGTAAGCCCTTGTGTTGTGTTTTCTCCGAATGTAGAAGAGGTAAGTATTCTTTTAAAATTTTTGTGTTGTCTCTGGCTTTTAATGATTTTTGTTGTCTTGTATTTCTTTGATTTTGTCCTTGTTTTTAAGTTCTAGATTTTTCATTATTTCTGTGAATAGTTCTGGGTTGTTTTTGTTGTAGGTTATGACGTATGCTAGGGGTTTCTCGTTGTTGTGTTTGTTTCGGGTTCCTTAATTCTGTTTGTGGTACTTTTTCTGCTAATTCTAATCCTTTATTTATTAGTGTAGTTGGGTATTCTCTCTGGTTTAGGGTTGTGTGTAGTTCTTTAAGGTGAGTTTTTTTTAGGTTTTTATCTGTGATTATAGTGTGTATTCTACGTGCTAGAGTTTAAGGAATGGATTTTATACAATTTTGGGGTGGTGACCTTTGAAGTGAAGGTATTGTTGGGTTTCTGTATATATATGTACATTTATGCATATTTATATTTGATTGAACAATATAGACATTTTTTCTCTACATATTTTTGTATTAATCCTTTCAAGTTGCTCTATGGAAGTTATAATTTCCAGCCAGTATTGGCTAATGAACCTTCTGTAATTAATTGATTCTGGAGTGCTTTCAGACCTTTCTTGGGCCATCATCACGGGGTGTGTATATTGCAAAAGCAATACAACTTTTGCAAATACATTACAACTTTGTAAGAATGAAGTGTTTATTGTTTATACTGTTGTTATGTTGTAGCATCTGTTTTAAAAAATTTAGTTCTATAAATAGCAGCAGTAGTTAAAGACATTTGAATACATTAGTACTAGATTGGTAATTAATTTTATTTAGGTTAAAATTTTTGTTTTCAATGAGTAGGGCTTCAAGAATCTGTAAACAAAAATGTATGATAGGGACAGATGGAGAGAGAGAGTCAGGGAAATCCGTATTGTCAGCATGGTTTGATGATGATGATGATATTAGTCTGTGTATTTATACATATAGATATGTATGTAAATACATATATACACATACACACACAAATATATATATGTATACACATATGCATAAACACACACACACACACACAGATATATATATGTATATACACACATGTTCTGTCAGCTGGGCAGTAGAATGAGCTGACTGCACTTCTGTTGAGGGGTAAGACCCCCTCCCTGATGAAGACACCTGTTGGCCATGAGAAGTGACCTGTAGTGCTTTAGGACAGGATTTGTGTGGCTGAGCAATCTGTGACCAGGTTACCAAAGTGGCTACATGATTAGCAACACTCCACTTTGGCCCTTATTGGGCTAGATGAGCAGTTAAAGAGGCTTGATCCAATCAATCCGCTGGTCACATCAAACCCTTTTTAAAAATCTTGCAAAATTCTGAATCAAAAAGCAGTGGCTATAGGGTCAGTCATGCTGAAGAAAGAAGGATTTTTCCCTTCTTATCTCTAGGTAAGTAATCATCTTAGGAATGAAAACCCAGAGATCCTAGATTGTTAGTCCTTTTCTTCAGTGTGAGTATACTGTGTAGCCCTGATTTATAAAGGTTTCCTCTTTGATATTTCCCTTTATAGGGCTCTATGGTAGGTGGGGAGTACAGTTAGTGAACTCATTAAAAATCCCCAAGGATAAAAAAAGACAAAAACAAAACCCAAATGAAAAATCACAAACACTAAAGTGCCCACACCTTGTGACTCAGATCAGATACTCTTTCCTAAATTCATAGAACAGGATTCAACATAAGATACCCCTGTCACCAAGTTGTCCCTTTTTATTATTGAAAAGACAACTCTATGATCAAACCAAAAAACTAGCAAACAACAGTCTACTGGTGGAAGTCACTAAGAAAACTTATTTAGACCTTCTACAAGAACAGAAATACTTTTATAATCTTCAAATCCTACCCCCACAATTTCCTGAACTCATCAAAAGGTATAGTGAGAAGTCCAGTTCTCTCCCTCTCTCTGCACTCTAGATGAGATAAAAACCGACTTTTGCAAACTAGGTGTTACTGATGCTTAAAGAACCTCCATCATGAAAAAGGATAAAATAATCCAAACAAATATATATATTCTCCTCTTCAACACCACAAAAAACCCTACCAAAATAAAAACCGAATATACTATATCTAAAGTCAAAACATACACCCCAAACCCACTTAGATGTCACAACTGCCAAAGATTTGTGCTCCAGAGAGAAAAATGCACAAGACCTCCAGTTTGTAAAACATATAGAGAAAGCAGAACAGACCACATGGATTATGAACAATCACAAAAGTAAATAAACAGTAAACAAAACCATGCAGCTGATTCAAAAGGATTTGAAGTATGGAAAAAAGAAAAATATCGAAATTAAACACACAAATTCGGAGGCAAGAAAACTAGTTGAAAATTCATAGTAACTTAAGCAAATTTTCAGAATAAAGTAATTTTCAATAAGCATTATTCTCTTCAAATTGTGACTTAAAATATAAGATTCTAATAAAACTAATAAAATTTTAAATCTAAACAACTTTTAAGAAATCTGACATTAACTTCATTGCAGAACACATATACTTTTTTATTCTATCTTCCATCTTCATAATTTCATCCTCCCAAGACTTTTTATCTTTTTCTGAAAAAAAACTGCTCTATGTGTCTTTTTCGATTTTCTGGAGAATTAAATTTCATTAAAAGAATTTTGTAAAGACTGGAATAAATAGTAACCTTAACTAGTGAATATAGAAGAGTCAAGACATCCAGGTAAGCTTTGAATAGATTCCTGAGAAACATGCAGTCTTATTTGTCCAAATTGAATATTAAGCTCTTTCTGTTAACTAATCTAGAAGATTTTTGTTAAAATCAATCATTTGGTTCTCTAAAAGGTACTCTCTTCCAACCCAACTATATATATAGTATTAGTGGTAGTTCATTTTGTCAACCTCATAACCTTTTACATTCCACATTGCTGTAATTTTTTTCATTATCTGTTACAATATATTTGAAAACATTTTCCTTAAAAATATGATCCTGTAGGTATTTTTTCTGCTTAACTTATATAGAAGTCATACTTGTAAGTGAATAATATAATCAAGATGTTGCAACTGATTTTGATTGGAAATTTCGAGTTGGTTGATTTTATCCAACGTTGTATAAAATTAATTATTCTTAAGTAATATTTTGATTTGATTACTGCCAGCCTTAAAAAGGAATCTCCAGCATGAAACTTTGCAAATCACTATTTTTTTAGTTTAAATTACATTTTTACCAATGCTAAAATTTAAAAAAAAGAAGCTTAATATACTGAAAACCTTGCTTATTTTCTTCTATATTCAATGCCAAAATCAACAATGAAAAATACCCCAAATGTGATAATTGTCACAATCAAGTTGAAATTGATCTTTTTAAATGAAGTTAAAACTAAATGCTCCAAATGCCGTCTAACAACAATAACAGAATTAACTTTTGGGTCCACTGAATAAGCAATTTTAAACATTTTTAAGTTCAGATGAGAATGCAATCATTAAATTAAAATATGAAAAAAATTTATGACTTACAAAAATTGTGCACCATTAAGAGAATAAAAATAAATCGCAAATGTAAAAATATATCTAAATACCAGTTTTTCAGATTTTACTCTTTTTAACAAAATTCCTAGTTGATAATACTGAAGGCTTCATAAGGTGGAATACAAAACAAAACAAAAATACAATTCACACATCTTAAATTCATTTTATATTATTTGGACTTTAGTTATTGTTTTGAAGAAATACATTTTTTTAAATTTAATTCTTTTAAAAATTAATCAATCTTATTTGCATGCGAATAGTTTTTTTGAAAGGTGCCATACCAACATAGAAAAAAAAAAAAAAGAAGAAGATATCAAAGTTTCAGTGATTTCTTCCTATTTTTAAATATGGCAAAATGAAATAATCTCTCAAACAACAATTATTTAAATGAACTTTCAATAAACTAAAAATGGACAAAATCTTTCTTAACCCAAATATGAGAGATATCTGAAAAGAAAGTTACACTTAAGACATAAATTGACCACGATAAAAACATTCTGAATACTATAAATATAAAGCAACAATATAGTTTATCCAGGAAATGATTCCACATAGATGACACTATTATTGTAGAGATGCAAAGGTGGCTCCAGTTGCTTGATGTCATATTCTTTGAGAGAAGTATGTATGCATTTTTGTACTGATCGGACAAGTGCACCATTCTTGATGTGGAAGAGTAATATAGTAGTGCTGGTAAAATACAATTTTTTATTTATATGATGGGTTAGCAAATTTTTGTACTTTAATTTTCTGACATCCATTGTACATCTAAAAAAAACAACAAAAAAACTCCTTATGCTTATCATATTTTGAGTGTATATATAACTGGTAGAGTTTTTTTTTTTTCAAAAAGTGCTTACAGATTATACATCCAAAATATGAAATATTACATTTTCAAACAACAACTCAAATGGCTTAGGTTGAAAACCGTTTTTCAAGGCATATAGTTTTTACATTGGATTGCCAAGCAGCTTCATATGTTTCTCTTAACAGGACTGATCTTGACTATCTGAGGTGCTATTGTTATCCTATGATATAGATGCCTCCCACTACCAAAAAAAAAACTTTTAAAAAGGGTGTGAAAGTAATTCAAAATAACAAAATAATATTTCATAATGATATATATTATATCAATATATAAGAGTTTGTTAGGTTAAAAAACAAAAATGCTTAAATTGATAGTGTTATCTAAAATATATTTTTCTTCAAAACTCCACAAAATTTTCCCTATATAAATATTGACTCAATAAGATAACATGAATAATATAATTGGGAAATCTCTTTTCTATAATATGGATTCATCTTTTGTAATACTAAGGAATCATTTTACTGCCATTATAACCAGCTGTGATCCAAGTTTGATCATTTACTCAATACAAATAAGTACTTCAGCTATTTTATCTTGATAAATCAATTGTTAGTGAAATATTTATGAGGAGCAATATCAACAATTCAACTGTTACTTGCAACTTTATTCAATAAAATTCAAAACCTAAACCTCTTTTCAGCTACAGATTAAATATTTTTTAAGCTACAGGAAAATCTTCGATTGTTGAGATAAGAAGACAGCAAAGGAGATACAGAGAAATCATGAATTTTCGTACAGTTACACCCCATATTTATAATCTTAAAATCCTACCCCCACAGATAGTCATGGTCAAAAAAATAAAAATAAATAGATAAAAGACCAGTTTATGACAGGATAAATGAATATGAACAAAGAAATTTATTTTAGTTGGGAGTAGTATGTATATATAATAAAAGATGGTGTAATCGTTATCGCCGTAGGAAATGAACACGGCGACACGAGTTCAAATCCTGGACGAGACTGATTGCATTTCACATAGCACTAATACCCTTGGGAAAGGTATGAATCCAATTATTCTCTCTCCAGCTATGGGTCAATAGTAGGGCAGACTAGGTTCTTCAGCCTTGGTGAGGCAACTAGTCTAGGAGAAGGAAAACTCTGAATTCAAACCTGTTAAACTCTGTTTAAAAACTGACCTTGTGTCATATCCTGCCCGAGTGGAGGGGTTGGGTAAATAGGATATAATAAAAGATAATTCATTAGTAGAAAGAGACAAATTCATATAAAATAATCCTCTCATTTTCTTGAAATGTTAAGAAAGTTTGGCAGTTTATAAAAGAATAAAAACATTTAAGACATATTGTATAGTTTAGATGTGTCAGATCTGGGATTGTTCCTTGAATAGGTAATGGATACTGGCAAGTAGCCCCACTTGCCTTCAGAGATTTCATGAAGGAAAATGATCAGTATGGCATACTGACAACTTGTTTCAAGAAACATCTATCCATTTATAATTTGAATGATAAACTCATAAATTTTGTCAACTAACTCCCAATAACAAGTGAACCTTGTACAGAACCTTGAGAAACTTGATGATTTAATCCTTATTTAGCTAAGTAATTCATTGATAATACAGTAAATTAAAAAATGTTCAATAAGTTATTGAATAATATTCTATAATGACTAAATTCAATTAAAATAACTAAAACTAATAATTAGAAAAAATTTTTTTTCATTCTACAATATATAATACAGCTTATATGAATTACTAATGAACATATCAGTGCCTTATTCAGCTCATCTATAGAAACAAGTTTTTCATAATTTGCCAAATAAAAACAATGACATACAAATATGAAGTTCCATACCATAGTTGTTGAGACACTGATAAATTTTGATTTTAAATTCAATAAACAAGAGCTAATCTGCATCTTTATGATTTGATATTAATGTAAAGTGGTGTTATATAACCCAAATGTTTGAATACTGAACTTCAGATTATGCATTGCTTCATTTACATAACATTGAACAGTAGTATAAGTATTTTCTTCAGGTTTCAATACTTCCTATCAAAGTATACAGGAACTGATGTGGAAAGAAGATGGGTATTATCAAAGAAAGAAAATCTTATAGAAACACTTTATAATGATAGAAACACCTAATGAAGTCAGAAGTATTCAATTACATGTAATGTAATTGAATACTGTACTGCTTAAAAGTAATGCATACATCTAAGACCTAACAAAAAGATTTAGTTGAACAAAAGTAAAGTATATGAGTTTATAAAAAAATAATAAGGTAAATTTATTTCTAGATATTTTGACAAACTAAATTTCTGGATGAAAAGTTGCATGACAAGAATTTTATTATGAGATTTTTATATAATGAAAATTATCTGCAAACTGATTAAATGAGAATACAAAAAACATCATTTAAAATTATCATTAAAGACATCAAACAAAACTGTAAACAAAGAATAATACTTATATAAATTTAATATATAAAATTGAGACCTCATGCTTAGTAAACAATTTAATTGAATCGAATAAAGTCCAACAAAATTCATTAGCTTTCTTGCTTTTAGTTTAATAAATTACAAACAATTGGTGTAAGTCTTATTATGAAAAAACAATGTAAATTACAAACAAATATAGACCAACATAAAATTCAGGCATTTAAACTACAAAATATTATAAATATCAATTTAACAATAAAACAAATAACAAAAAAATATTCTTTGTAATGAGTGTAATACTTTTTCATTGTTACTACTACTGAGACAGTTAAGAGAGAGTGGTTAGACCACTCTTCTCAGTTAACATAAGAGAATGCAGGGCATTAATACTAAGTGTTAATGAAGCACACAGTCTCAGGTAAAATTTGAACTCAGTTGTCAACTTTATTTTCTATTTTGATAACCATTATGTTACCTTACACTTTCTTCATTATAGTACAAAATATTAGCAACAGAAATCCTTACTATTCTAAGACTTTAAATATTATTTAAAATAGTTTTTGTGAGACATATTTTAAAAGAAAGTCAATTATGGGACATGTTTTAAATTCAAATTAAGTCAATTTCTGCATTCTTCACATAAAAGTTTATAAAAGGCAATGGTTACTCAGTAAACTTGCTATTTCAATTCAAACAAATGTTCTATCAACTTTTCTAAATTCCCTTAAAAACAAGAAGCACACTAAATAAAATATAGTCTCCTTTTTCTAATAGAGAGTATAAGACAGTTTACAAGTATTCTTTTTCTGTGAGCTCTGTTTTGATGCTTAGAAAAGATACTTTAAGAAATTTTATCCCTTATATATAAGGACATTAAAAGTTGATATACCGAATTAATACACTCGCATTTTTTTAATATAGTTGATCAAACATTGCAAAGAGTAGTTAAATAATTTTACAAGTCTAAATTTCAGTAAATCAATTTCTAGTTTTTCTATATAAAAATTGATTAATTGAATTTCTGAGTCAATTGTTTTACTAAATTCTACTGAAAGAAAAAAACATTAAATGTATACTGAAAGTATATTATAGAATTATTGATTAACAAATCAAAATATAAAATTTTATTCTAAATATGAGAACAGTTCTCAGTCAACATAAATAATCTTGCTCAATTTGTGCCTCTTTTGCAACATTATATGAAAACTCTCAAATCTTTAAAACAAGGTTAATCTATGATTTATGTGAAAGGAAGTGATTTTGTAGTGAACAAGAATAATTATGGCTAGCACCCATATTATTTGAAAACATTTTTATAAAAGCAATCATACAAACTGAAATGATGTATCAATTGTGATAATAGAAATGAACAGGCATCAAGTGACTCAAATAAAGTATAGAGCATTTTCATTATTATGAAAATATTTTGAAATTAAATGGAGAATATGCAAAGTTCAGTAAAAATATAACCAAATACACTGAAAAATTTGGTTTTTCATTTTAATCATAAATTAGGATTAAGTTTGGTAAAATTTCAGACCATCTGAAAACAATTAATATTTAAAGGTTTATGTTTTAAATATTAAATGTAATGTTTTAATTAAAATTTTACACTATATGTATTCAAAAAGTTTCACTTACAATATAAGTATTATTTTTTAATAAAAACAACCATAAGTTTAGAACAGATTAATTTTGAATAATTCAGAAGTAGCCTAATTTCTTCCAAATACATACTGATTAGATAACAAGTTTCTCAATTATTCAAAAAAGCATTCTATATAAATTAATCTCCATATACAGTGGAGTGTAGCATGAAAATTTTTTGTATTCTATTAGTAAAAAAAATACTGCTGAAAATACATATTATGATTTATAGAAATTGATTGTAATTAAAGCAAGTGCTTGTATTTATTGATACAAAATTTCCACACCAGAAAAAGTGATATTTATTTATTTAAAAGTAAACACTTTAGAAAACATGACATGAAGAGTTACATAAGAGATGATAAATTGCCATATGCAAGTTCTTGCCAAAAAGTTTGGGGAATTAGACCATGAAAAAATTACTTACCCTAATACTTATTGTTTTTCTAACTCCTTTAAAGTAATTCTCTTAGGTATGTGTACACTTGCTTATAAGGGGTAGCAGCAAAATCCTGAATTATTTTCAGTTTGCACACACAGTTCAAATTCCTCAAACTTTAAGGTAACACTTTGTATTTGTTTAATAAAAATAATCTTATTTGAAGAAATCATCTACATGTTGATATCAGGATTAGAATTGATAGAAGACATCCAGTGGTTACCACTGTAAAGAAAAAATAAGCAGATAGTTACAAATTTATTGAAATTAAAACATGGTATGCAATAAAGTAATTTTTTATTAGAAAGTAATTAAACCAACATTTTACAATAAATTTTTTTGGTGTGTTATGGTATCTTAAAAGCAAGTAAAAAAGATAATATACAACCAATTTAATGAGACTCATCATATCAAAGATTGCTTTATAGTTTAAAAACTTATAAAACAGTTAAATTACTAAGAGTGTAATTTATATTTTTATTATAGGATTTGGAATTTTGCATTCAAACATACTTTCTTTTGATGAATCAACAGTTTTATGAATAAAAACAAAATTCCAGTATTTTTTATTAAAACTGTTACAAATTTACAGGAAATACATCCAGTCTACTATAACTAATTAGGATACCTCATATAGACTTATAAAACTGGATGATTAAATCACTATTAATGAGTTTGATTCTCACTGGGTATCTATACATCTGGCCTTGTTCCACAGCTAGGCTAAACTTAGTAATTAACTACTATAACCCTAAATAAAAACAGTAAAAGATTAAATTATTAGAACTGTTATAATAAATATATTTCAAATTGTTAATGTTATGTATTAAATTTGGTTATAATTTACTCTATCAATCTTTGTTATTTTGTCATATCTAATTCAAAAGTGAAATATCAAAACAATTCATATTACATTTCTTTATACTTTATTCAATTGTGAATTTCTGCTAAGTTTATCATAAGTTGATAAATGTTAAAATAGATAAGGATATATCTGTATTTAAATACATGACAATAAGAAAAAAACAGAATTGCACAGATCATAAACTAAACTCAACAAATGTTAAAACTTAAATTTTGTTAATATTTTTCATCTTTTTAAAAAGCTTAGTTTTAGAGTAAAAATCATAAAACACCTTTTTAGTCTTCTTAAAGGAAAAAAATCATAAGTATCTGTATATTCATTTTGTCCATAACATTTATCAAGGATAATTATCAAATGGTGATTATAGTGTAATCTTTAGTCTTTTATTCATTAAAAAATGCATAAACAGTAATTTAACTGGCTTATTTTTGTTGTATCATAAATAATAAAATTTTCTTACCATTCTATTGAAGAGTTTTCAGATGATACAGTGCCTGATGCTAGCATATCATCAGCAGATAAGAGCATAGGCATTCGCAGAGTACATAATGGATCAGCAACATAACCATTCTTGTCAACCTGGGTTATAGGAAAGCGTCTTCGGAGTTCTTCCACAGGGACTCCACTATTTCTCGAAGCTTCCATTTCCCATCTTGTTCGCATTGCAGTCACATGACCAGTTAGTGGGGGAGTAGACCGTCCATCAGTTTCAGAATCATCAGAAATAACATTTAGGTCTGCAAGTGAGTCTATCATTGAATCAGAAGGAATACTATTGCCATTACTAAGAAGCATAACAGCTTGTGATTGTCTGCATTCCTCCAAACATGGAACAATATCCTTAAAATCAGGCCTTTCATCAGGATTTGCATGCCAACCTTTTAGTAGAAGACCAATAATTGGTTTGGGGAAAGTAATTGCAATTGGTGGTCTTGTGTGATGATAAGCCATTTCAGCAGCAGTGGCTGCTGGCTTGAGATGAGCAAAAGGCATTTCTCCAGCTAGTAATTCCCACAGGCACAAAGAATAACTAAACATATCTGCACGGATACTGTATTTAGTGCATTGAGTGAAGATTTCTGGGGCCATCCATCGAAGATTTCCTGGTTGTTTTGTCATATTATCTTCTTCAGTTGACCTTAAAAAGCGTGACTCTCCAAAATCAGCAACTACAGCATGACAATCCTCTTCCAATAAAATATTGTGGCTGTTTAAGTCTCTATGAATAATAGGCTGTGGCAAATTGTGAAGGTACTCCATACCCTTTGCAACATCCACTGCTATTGTTAACTTTGTGTGCATATCTATAAGTCTCTTTTGTTCATGTAAAAGGCTAAAAAGGGAGCCACCAGATACAAATCTGGTCACAATAGCAAATTGACTAGGATCATCAAGGCATGCTCCAACAAAATTGATCACATAAGGACTGTTGAGACGTGCTAAGATAGATACTTCACGACAGAACATGTCAACATCTGATTTTGATCCAAAAGAACTTGCACGATATCTTTTAATTGCAACCACTTTGCTTTTACATTTCCCCTTGAACACTTTGCCAAAAGACCCACTACCAATTGTCTCTTGCAGTTCTAGATCTGTAATTTGCAAGTGAAAATGGTGTGGTAATGTTGCCCTTAACTGGAGCACATCAATTTTTTCTCGTGTCATGCTTCGGAGTTTCCCAATTGGTGATGGAACTGACACATAGCTACCATCACCACCAGGTTGAGAGTAATCTCCGCAAGCAGATTCATCTTGAGGTCGCTTGTGATGCTTTAGCAGTGTAACAATTGAATCATGGCCTTTCTCATATGCCCACATTAAAGCTGTCTGTTCTTCCTTTTTTTCACTACCGCCATTTTGGTCACTAACGGAAGCAACCAAATTTACATCTGCTCCACTTTCTAAAAGAAAGTGAACTACTCTCAAGTGTCCATGGTAACAAGCACTGTGTAAAGGAGTATGGCCATCTTTTCCTTGGTAATTTATGTCCACAGTGGGTTGTTCAAGAAGAAATTTTATGACATCAATGCTACGTCCATTTGTACATGCTGCATGTAATGGAGTTTCACTAAATATGTTTTCTATGTTAAGGCTTCCTGGTCCAGTTTTGCTGACTAAAGCTTTACAAATTTCCAGTTTTGAATTATAGCAGGCTAAATGCAAAGGGGAATCTCCATAAATATTTGTCACATGTGTGTCTGCCTTGTGTTCAAGCAAGTAGGTGAGTATCTGAAGATTACCAGCTTTACAGCAAAAGTGAATAGGCCGGTGTTCTTCATCATCCTTGACATTCACATCCACCTTATGCTCTTGGATAAGGATCTGGGATATTCGCATATAGCCTTTTGCACAGGCAAGGTGTAGAGGTCGATCACCAACACCACCACTAATGTTAATGTTAGCCCCATTTGCAATTAGACATTCAACCATTTTGTCATGACCAAAAAAGCAAGCAATGTGTAAAGGAGAGAATTTTACAGCATCTCCCGCATTAATTCGAGCTCCATGCTCCAATAACATTTTGGCTATTTCAACATGTCCACACATAGAAGTAATATGAAGAGCCGTCACTCCACTATTTCCTGTAACATTAACATCAACATTAGCTTCACAGAGAGCACTCACAGTGTCAATATCACCTTTGTAAGTGGCTAAGTGTAATGCAGAGAACTGGTTTTTGGTTAAATAAATCGCTTTCACCCCTTGTTTTAATAAATAGTGAATTAAGTCTTTCATCTCACCACCTGAACCACTGATGCAGCTAATATGGAGAAGTGTATGGCCTGTATCAGTTTTTTCAGGGAGGTTTTCTTCAGTTAAAAGTTCTTTGACACGTACAAGTTCTCCTCGGCTACAAGCTAATTGAAGTTCTGACCATTCACTTTCACGGGGTCTCAAATCTTCGAATGCTTTTGAGCGAAAAAGAGAATAACTCTCGCTTATCTTTTTCTTTAGTTCGTCTGCACATGAAATGGTTGGTTTGGATTTATAATTACCCATCTCTATCCTAGTAATTTTTCCGTATTTATTTATTTTACACGGTTAACTTATTTTAAGATTCAATTCCACAGTAAAACAATCAATACTATTTAGTATAAACTTTAAATTTACAATTTAAGGAGATAATAATAATTTCAAGTCAATAAATACAAAAATACCCACCCCCAAAAACAGTAAACATTAAATTTGCTACCAAAATTAAATGAACAAAGACGAGAAATATGTTTTAAAAAATAAACAAAATAAAACGCAACAAAAGCAATAGTACTAGTGCATTGTAATGCAATAGGAGTAGAAATACATAAACATCATTTAGTGAATTAAATTAGGATTATAAACATGAAATTACTTCTATTTCGGACGTTAGTTTTAAAGTTTTAATTTTCTTTCTTATTCATGAATACACATTTTCACCCCACCCCCCAAAAACCTATAGAGTACAAAAGTAAATTAATTTAGTGGCATTTTTTTATAATATTAAGTACATTTCAATGTCCACATTTAACACAACAAGTAGATAACTGAAATGTTGATAGCAGAAGCATCTAGAGAAACGTGTTTTTTTTTGTTTGTGTTACCGGCCATTTCCGTAAAATTTGATGAAATTGACTTCGTCCCCAGTGTAAAAACAACCAATAAAATTTCCTCATTCAAAAAAGGGAAAATGAATGTCAACAATTTTTTTAAATTAAGAGGATGATATATGGAGATGCTGTTTGAGTAATGTACAGTCACAGGAAGATGAAAAATGAGAGACCAAGAGACGAATGTATGGAAACCTAGGAGGGCCTTAACGATTTTGTTTGATTTCACTACTTGCCAGTTTTGCCTAAAATGAATAAACGTTTACAATGGAAAATCAAAATAGTTATAAAACCATGTTTTGCTTCTTATCAGGAATGGATAATAGTTATTTTATATCATTAAATTGATCGAAGCAAAAAGAGGAACATATTTATGAAAAATGTTTGACGAAACTAAAACAAGATAAAACAAAAACAGGTTTGTTCCATTGTCAGAGTGTCATGTTGTCCCTTAAAGACAGGATCCAAAAGCCGCTTCCTCACAGATGATAAAAAATGATAAAAAGCAAGTTTTATAGATTTAAATTTCTACTTTTATTTCGGTATTTCCATTTTTCAGACCGGCCCTTTGGTCGGGGGTATGTCTTTCAAATCCTCATTACGGAAAGGATGAAAAACTTCTTATCTGGCGTCCCACTCCTAGAAGTGGGTTTAAATTTTAAGCCTCTGTAAAATCAACTCCTTTATTCGATATCTGAACTTCATACTCTCTAAAAAATCCGAAGTTTCTTTTTTCTTTCTTCTGTCGTCTATCACGTGATATATCTCATCTGTTAAGGATTTTTTTCTCATACAAGAAAGACTCGAAGACTGTCAATCACATTTTCTGTCAACTTCCTTCAATGACCTTTACCCAGCAACACAAATCAGGATATTACATAACAATAAGCAGTAAAGAAATTGGTCAATGGTTTCTATTGATTTGGAAATAGACATCTTATGCAACACTTCTTTTCATTAAATTTCTCTTTGGTACCACAATAGACAGCAAACCAGTTTGGAAGAGTGTCACTTTTTCAACAGTTTTTGCAATTTATCATTTATGCTTTCTGTGTTTAAATATTTCAAGATTTCTTTTCTAGAAAGATTATATTCAATGTTCAATGATTGTTAGAATTCAATATCATAAATAATTATTACTTAACCTTTTAACAATGTTAAAAATATAGGAAAAAGTTCAAAAGGAACTACAATAATTCTGTATGCAAAATAAATGTTCTAACAGCTGATGTGCATAAAGCTTTAACTTAGTGTTTACTTAGCTTTGCTTAGTCTGCTAGACAGGCATAAGTTTGCTTACAGTATCTATTTCTAAGTGGTCATCAGCTAAGTTCTGACCCAATTCAATGCTGCTTTATTATGATGATCTAACAAAAACAGGTACTTGATTATAGCTTTATTCTAAAAATATTTCATGTAAATATTTCATTAAAAATAACAGATTCATTTTCCTGGGAAAATTTTCAGATCTTGAATTTCATTTCATCATTAAATTAGCAATTAAACCTAAAAGTTATATAAGATTTCATATCTCATTATTAAAGTATCAAAAAGAGAGAGAAAGGATTTTCCTAATTTGTATTTTGTTTATTAAGTATACCCATAACTATTTGAATTCTGTTGAAAAGGGTTGTAAAACCCACTGTAATATATCTATGGATGAATGGATGCTTCCCATAACCTATAAGGTGCCATGCCAAATAATTCCCTTTCAAGGTATCTCTTGGGCCAATGGTAATTACTTGGTGAGCCCATCTCCTCTCCAAATAACATGTGACAAGTTGTACTGGGTTACAAGGTACCAGCAACAATGATCGTTGAGTTAACCTATTACACATTTATGCCATATGAAATTTTATGGGTAATTTCTAAAACAAAAATTTGGATACCTTCTTTATGGTCTCTAAACTTGCTGATTTAGGTGAGGAAGTGCACTGTGATATTCATTTCCTGATCAGCTTGCATTAAACCAGCTCAAATAACCTTCTCATTTTTTAAAATAAGCCTTTTATAAATCTTGGATATATATATATGTATGTGTGTGTGTGAAGTAACATTTAGATTTAACTGTTTTAGCATTCACTACAAATAGATGCATTTGTGTTTATTGGTTTAAAGATTTACATTATCTTTTTAATTTTTTTAAGTATTGTTTTAATTTTTGAGTCTTATGTCTTTAATTCTTTATTTAGAAAACTGATATTTTTGTTTAAGTATTATTTCATCATTTCTTTCAACTCTTTTTGAATTTCTGTAGGATTGTATTGATTTTCATATTTTGCTTAGTAAACTCACAGAATTCTGCAGTTCTCAAATTGATTAGTAAAGCATAAAAAAAATGCCAAACAGAAAAGACACAAATGTAGATATAAGTTTGATTTACTTTGTCTTCCAACTCATTAAATGAGATCTAAATGCTACCAAGTGGTACAGCTTCATTCTACTAAAGTGAAATATCAGTTGTTATGTTGTATTTAGCTCTTTGAGCCAGGTTTTATTGTTGGGTGGATTTTAGATAATTTTTCAAAAATAAAAAACCCAGATCATTTCCGTTTAGCAGACTCAATGAATTGAATATGAAAATGAATCTACATAATAGAAGATGAGTGGAACTTGAAATTAAAATAGATACAAAAGATAGTTCATTCATAGAGACTTTTATCAGAATAAATCAGTCATATGAGTGATTGTTATGAAAACATCAACAAGTGCTTGAGACTAAGAACTAGAATACTTAACAGAAGTGGCATGTCAACATAATTATCTAAAGATAAAGGGGAAACATTGTTATGACAGATATTTTCTTGACTCTGACCAGAGAAGTGATAAGCCAATCGTAAACAGAAAATTACTTGCATGAACAACATCATGAAGCTAAAGAAAAATAAAATTATTCCTAAAGGCAGTAAATAGCATTATAAAAAAATTCTCTCAACAGGTTATTATTTGGAATCTGAGAATTTACATCCCACAAATTTTTTAGTGTAAATGTAACAATTTAGGAGAAAAGAAAAGATGCAATCAAACTTGATTTGTTTATGAATCCCCTCAAAATGTATTATTCATATCATCTGCTTAAAAAATTAAATAAGCTCAAATATTTAAAGAATAATGAATTGCTATTAATATATGTTAACCAGAAAAAATGAACTAATTACTTGATATTACAAGCTGTAAATGCAAGTGTATCTACTTATTGATAGAGAGATAACAAATGGAGATCTCGGTCACAACTAATCAAAAACAAAAAAAGATTGTTCTTGAATACTGCATTACATTTTTTTTTGACTGCGCTAGAAGACCGTAGCATTTACTAATTTGCACATGCGCATTGAATTAAATGCAGACGGAAGTGACGTCGTACTATTAGCACAGTTGCTTCACAGTAGCTATTGACCTCTAGCTGCTTCTGCTTAGAGATCCATAGCAGAGGGTTTATAAACTTTCTACCTTTTCTCTATCAATGTCTGGACACTTATTGAAAAAAATAACAGTCAAAGTACATCACTGACCACAAACAATACTTTCCTCAAGACTTTAAAAGTAAACAATCGTTGTCTCTATAAGAAAATAAGAACGAGAAGGCGAACCGATTTGGTAGCAGGCTGAAAGGCTTCCCCCTTGTATTGCAGGGGAAGACGCAAGGATGGCGGAGACTGATAATGACACCCCAACTAGCGGTGGCGGTCAACACCAACAGACCGTCCAAGCCGTAGCTGATTTGAATGCTTTTTGCACCTACTTAGGCCGGATTGTACCTGTCATGTTGGAAGATTCAATTACAGCAGTTGTACCCGAAGCCCTAAAGAGAGCCCTGTCCGAAAAATCCAATCAGGAGACTATTCGAAAGTTTCTCTCAGATCCACAAGTTCCTATTTTACTTATGCAAAGATCATCTCCCAAAGGTAATATAAATTGGGTTATTTGCTTGCTTATTTCTTAACGCTAAATAAAGGTTTTAAATCCCTTTTGTTGTGGGATCGTTAAAATGACTAACTTCATTTTTGTTTCTGTTTTACCGTTAAGTATATACCTTTCAGAATATATGATAATTTTAATATTATGTGTAGTTTTGCTTGATAAAAATAGATATGCTTAAAAAGTAAATGTTGAACTGGTACATAATTGCCCTTTTTTTTCTGCTTTAAGCTGAACTAACCACGCCCATACGCTTAATTTTCAGCTTTCTTTTTGTTTAACTGTCTAGAGAAAAATAAATCGATTTGTGGAACAGTTTAATACTTTAAAGGAATTGTGAATTGATTAATAATAAATGACTTTCAGCACTGTCATAATATCCATAATTAGAGGTTTTCAGTCAAGCGCTGTCGAAAATGAAATTGCCTTGTCTGTTCGTATTTTGTCTGATATGGAGCACATACGTATGCACTTTTCAAAATTCAATTTTAGTTTATTATCTATAAAAACCTAATTTTAAGCTAAATATTGATAATTTTATCTATTAATAATAAGAATAAGAATACTCTGGAAATTAATTAAGGCTAATTTCAAAACCAATATAAATTGAGAAAAAATGCATGAAGGCGGAGAATAATTAAATTAAGTTAAAATAAAACCAAAAAATTCAAATCATCTTAGAACTAGGAAGTTGTCTGTCCAGAGTAGCAAAACAAAAAAATGTCCATTTATTTCTGTGGGAATGTACAAAAATGCACTATTTACGTTTACTATCTAGATAATTGTAAGTTTCAGTTATTTTAATTTTTCC
The DNA here is from genome assembly GCA_963585895.1 of Sepioteuthis lessoniana. Lineage (NCBI taxonomy): Eukaryota > Metazoa > Mollusca > Cephalopoda > Myopsida > Loliginidae > Sepioteuthis > Sepioteuthis lessoniana. The sequence continues at coordinate 53,391 of CAUZXS010001500.1, forward strand.
TTTTTCTGAATATTTAAAACCCAAGAATGATATATCGGCAATTGGCTCTAAGTCGATATTTCATGGCCGATACATAGTTTGAGATTTAAATCAAAATTCGACTGTTCATTTAAAAAAAAAAAAAAAAAAAAAAAAGCAAATGACTGAAGTTTACACTCATGCGGATGTTGGATTTAATTATTACATTTCTTTATAATATTTTGTACCTTACATTAATGGAAATGTTATTTTTCATAACGTCCAAAATGAATTATTTGTTAGGAAAAACACTGGTACTAAATGAATTTCTTGGTTAGGATAAAAACATCGGAAAAATACTTATATGATAATTTGTGTGTGTGTATTTTTTTTTCTCATTATTCTTTATGTGATTCTTTTTATTAAAAGGTTTTTGAAGAATAAACAAAAAATTTGATGTTAAATAAATGTAAATGATTTTGTCTAAAACTGGAGTAGTTTTTGTTTTAGGTCTATTGTTAACTGAATTGAATGTCATTAATGAAAATTAACAAAATTTCAGACTGATGATGCGATTTGATCCCTGAATAATTTCTGAATCTTCGTTCTTTTTACTTCGACATTACAAAGTACTGCGCGTTATTTTCCTCAAAGCCGTCAATGTAAAATTAGAACACTTATATATATTTTTTTTACCTTAACAAAAATTACTTTCGCTGTCTAGTCTTCCTTTTTATAGACCGTAATTATTTCTCCCAGTAGTTGACTAGTATTAGTTTATAGTTAGGTATGTTGTGTTGTAGGCTGGGAAACGACAGTGAACTAAAACTACGTAACGATTCAAATTTATCCATATGAAGAAGTTATTTGAACGATCGGTCGTATTATTCTTGTGTGGCGCCATATAACTTTCTAACAGAATAAAAAGACCTACTCAAGAGGGAAAAATGTTACTAGTATTTAGAGAGTGGATTGAGGAGTGAATTAAAAAATAAGCAAAACATTTCATTATTTGTTTTAAGCAACGAGTAAAACATCTTTAAAATATTTTCAAGGAAAGTTTGCTTCTTTCTCATTTCTTAGCGTAAAGTTAAAAAAGAAAATGACTTATTGATACAGTCAAAATCTTAACAGCTGTTTTGACTTTTCATTATATTTATTTTTTGTTAGATAATCTTATTACATTTGATGATTGTTGCAGTGAGCTGATATTTGTTTGAAGTCTTTCTCTCGCTAGCCAATTGAACATTATTATCTGCATAGTATTTTTAGTGTAAGCCTAATGGACATTTTGCGCAGGATTGATTGGTTGCTAGAGAACTTAACATAAAAAAAAGAAATAAGCTGCGTGTTTGTTAGAATTTTCGAATCTAAATGTATTCATTTTTATTTATAATTTACTTGGAATGCTTCCCCTCTCATTAAATATGGAATACAGCTTTTTTTCCCCTTAGGTATTTTAGGGTTATTGTTACACTCAAGCAGATAAAATAAAGATCACCATAAAAAATAAGCTGGTATCAGAAAAATTCTCATTTTTCCAAATGAGAGGTAAAGATACAAATTGTAATTTGTTTTAAATTTGCAAATAACTATTTTCTTTCAATCGAGACCACTTAGGTGGTTAAACTGAATGTGGTTGTATTGTAATAAATAAATAAAACAAACAAGAGAAACTATTTTTTCAGAAAAATCAAAAATCTGATAACTCTCGTCTTAACCCATATATTTCAAATTTTATTTTAATCAATGTGAGAGAAGCTGCTGATGTTCCCACTCAAATTTTAAGTAATCATCTTCGACTCTTTTGTGGGAGAAAAATGTCTAACATATCTTTTATTGAATTTAAGTGTTAATGGTTAAAATTTTGTTGACCTCTTTTCAATGATATTGAACCAACAATTGAGAAATGTTTGTTTGCATTATTCGGTGTATTTTCTGTTCAGCTTATTCATTTTTATTTTTACACTTAATTGTTTCTGAATATAGATTTGGCTTTACGTCATGGAGGTAGTAAATTTACGCAATCGGGAGAATCGAAAGAGCTTTAAAAAGCTTTCACGACAGCTGTTTAGATTTTATTGTAAATGTTATAGTTTTTGAATAAATAAAAGAAAAAAATCTACCAGGGACTTTGAGTAGCTGAAATAGATTTCAGAAATCTATTTTAGCTAGCTATGGATTGACTGACAAATTATTATTGCTTCAATGCTTACTCACTTTGATTAACTGGTAAGAGGTTTTGAAGATAAGTGAAGATAAACCTAATATGTAAGCAACCAGTGACTTAACAATTTTGAAAATAGTTTTTAGGGCTCCCCCTCCCAATGAAGTTTTTCAAATTTAGACTAAATTTATTAGGGGTTAATATACAAGTCTTTAAATGCTCGAGAGAGGAAAAAATTTTGTTTTGTTTGTGCATTTTCATCTGCTAGAAGTCGTCTACTAGTGTGAAGAAAAAAACTTTTTCTCGTGTGAACAGTATTTGAAAGGAAATGAAATACCATTTTGTGCTAAAAAGTTGACTAACCTACTGTTAAGATGTCTGAATAAAAAATACATATCAAGAAAAGGACCTATTTGACGTTAACCAAAGTACTTTTATGTAGTCAGAAAATTTGTAGGAAATGAAACGATATCACAAATTATATTCGTGATTGAGTTTGAATGAGCATTACATAAAATCATTGATAAAAAAAATCTTAGTTTTAAGGTTACAAACCCTGTAGGGCGTACATATTAAAGTTTACTTTTTTTTTTTTATACCGGTCTTGTTGACGGAAGTATTTTTTTTTTTTTTTTTTTTATTAGTCAACAATCATCTCTTAAAAATATAGACATCTTTTTCTAAACTACTAAATCAATATTAAACTTTAACATTTTCCTGTAATAACTTTCAATATTTTTTTAAAGATTTTTATTGAATTGACCATTTAAATGTACGGAGTAATGTTCATTCTTGTTGGAAAGAATTGGGGTAATATACAATTTTTTTTTTTTTTTTTTTTTTCAATAATGATGGAAAAGTGCAATGCTAAGATGCTTATCAAGCAATGAAATAGTCATCATGAACCAAAAAATACAATTTCTATTCTTATCTTTTCCTTCATAAGATTTTCTCTTAATCACTTGCACCATCTTAAGTGCATCTGTATGAAACTAATATATACATATAGTCAAATCAAAACAACTAGCAAGGAATAATTCCTTCAGTGGCACTGATGATAATTCTTCTAATTTTACGATGAAACTAGATTGGGTAATTGAAGTTTTGAATTGTAACAGTTCAGCCAATCAACAATCTGAATGTGAGGGGAACCAAAATTCATATAATCTATCAAACTAAAAGATAGTTTGTTGATTGAAGATATGAAAAGCCATCACATTGTCATAAGATGCTGTTTATTAGTAAATGATCCTTCAAGAAATGACTCCATGGATAAATTTTTTTTTTTTTTTGTTTTTTGTTTAATGGTATTTTGAAGACTTTGAAGCCAAAGTTTTGCATCTCTTACATTCTAAAAATCTTTTTGCCTAAATAAAATTTTAGTTTTATAATGGTATTTGTTACTACTTTACTCAACATACTCAGATGCTCTATATTATTTGACTTAAGTGATTCAAATCCTATAATAACAATATGTTGGGATATTGGTGAGAACCCTATCACAATATCTTTGAGATCAAGAAAATTTGCTCAATTCATAGAAAGCAGTAAGAGTGTTTCAATTCTAATTATGAAACTGTTGTAAAAGAACTTTGTTAGATTGTTCGGAAAATAATGTTGCCAAAAGCATGTTTCAATGTCACTAATATTGGATGGTTTTATTTTTAGTAATTGTTCATAATAAAGATAAGATTTATTTTATTACTCTATGGAAAAGTTTGGGATTCTGGATGCAAACATGATGTTAGCATTAAGTTGATCCTTTTAAAATCTTTTGGTGCTAAATCTAGTGAGTAGGCAGGATAAGGTAGACCTTTTCAATCTGGTAGTTTAAGCTTTGGTTTTAATGTTGGGATAGGTTTTTCATTGGGTATCATTTGCTGTTCATTTTTATGATTTACTGAAAACAAGTCCAGAAAGAATTACAGTGATATGGCAAATGTAGTAAATGACTTGGAAGAATTGAGGAATGAATGAAGATGGGATTATGGATGTGGGGATTGACTCCAGTATCTGTTAGTCCAGTTGGCTGGGGCTGTAGAATATACTGACTGCATCTCTGCAGAGAGCATCCTGGATATGACGCTAGACAATGAGATTCCAATAATGCTAGAGCTTTAGGGAATGTGGAAGACCCCTTCATTGCCATTGCTCTAAGGTCCACTCTGGCCTTGAGTAGTATCACCTGATAGGGTCCTATCTATAGGTCAAATAGAACTGTTTAACATCTAAACTCTCTGCAAATAAATGACTTACACTAGATTGAATTGTTTGAAATATATGATCCTATTCATGATTAAAATAAATAAAATAACCTGCCTGCCTCCTAGAAATCAACAGATCATTATATGTCAATGACTTGTTACAGGTCCAAAAATATGGCTACTATAGAAAGAAAAATGCAACAATGCATCAACAGGATATCAAAATGGACCATAAAACATAGTTTTAAAATTGCTAGTAACAAAACCAAATGCATGCAATTCTACCAAATCCTTAAAACGCATGATCAACCTACCCTAATTCTAAATGGTTACTGAAATACCCGTAACTCATCAATACAAATTTTTAGAATTACTCTTGACCCAAAACTATCCTTCATCTCCCATATCAAACAATTGATGATCAAATGCAACCAAACTATACAACTCCTGAGAACCATAGTCCATACAGACTGGGGTACTGATACCCCCCCACCCCCTGACAAAACTATATATGATCAAAACTTAATCACGGCTGCTTCATGTGTTACAGCCAGAAAAATCCTACCTCCAAGAATTTGAAACCATCCATCATAAGGGACTCTGTATTGCCTTAGGAGTCTTTACTACCTTTCCAATTGAAAGCCAATGAACCCCCGCTTTCCTTGAGAAGATATAAACTTGCACTCCAATGATATACTAAACTCATGTCCCCTAGACCCTGCCTATAACTGCATTATGGAAATAAGATATAAAAAGATTTTTGAAAATAAAGCAAAGGCCATCAATCCTTTTAATCTAAGAATCCAAACCCTTCCCAAAATATATATATAATACCATCCTTTCAAAAACAGCACAATGGACCATAAATCAACCAATAGTAAAACTAGAACTAACCAAATTATCTAAAGCCAAAACACACCCTATCACTTTCAAAGAGAAATTCATCAATATCAAAAACATCTTTCCAAATCACCACCACGTCTATTCATATGGATCCAAACAGGGAATGAAAGTTGGTTGTGTTGCTCTCTTTCAAAACCAAGAACTGTTAGTGTCTCCTAAATGAATTCATCAATCTATAGTGCAGAAATCACAATTATTGACCTAACCATGAACATTATAGCTAACCACAAATGCTCTAAATTTATCATCCATTCAGACTCCAAATCAGTCTTCCAAGCTCTACAGAACAAAAATTCAACTCCTCTCATCATAAGACTACTAAATAAAATGAACACTCTTTCTAAAAATGATAGCCTCATTCTTATCTGGATACCAATGGTATACATGGAAATGAAAAGCTGCAAAAATAGCTCTCCTGGCAGATATATCCAATTAAAAAATTCCATACACTGACCTTAAACTGATCATGAACAAATTCATATTCAAGAAATGGCAAAAATCTTGTGATGAACAAGCACCACTGTATACAAGATACCATAGGTGAGTGGCCGGTAGGCCACAGAAGAAATAGAAAAGTGATACCCTCCAGACTTTGTATTGGCCACACCCATGTTACCCAACACACCTTCTAAAAAGAGAACCTCCTCTTCCCCCATATTCTCAATGTATAAAGTACTCCTCACAGTCAAACACATTCTAATAAACTGTGACAGGTTTAGACAAATTCACCCAAAATACTACCAGACAAGCAACTTTAAGGACCTCTTCAAAAACACCAAACCAGAGGAAATCATGAGCTTTCTAAAAGAAATCAACCTTTTAATCAAAATCTAACTAAATATAATAAAACATAACAAAAACCCATACCTTAAACCCTAAAACATACAAAAGACAAACCCAATCTAATCTTTCTGGCATTAAATAACTCAGAGTGGTTGATATGCCATTAAACAAAACTCAAACTCCAGTATCTATGGACCATTGAAATACTTGACTCTGGACTTGAAAAGCTCAAGGTCAATCTGACCTTGAGCTTTTGAAAATATTCATAAAGGAGTTTTTCACATTTCAGCTGTTGGTAAGCTACCAAGAAAGCATGTATGAAATTTCAAAGATTTTAAATTGATCTTCATATAATGCTTGTTTTGACTTAGTATCATCATCATGTCGCGCTGCTAGCACAGATCTGCCTGACCCCCTCTTGCTACCCATCTCTATCATCTATTGCTCCTGGGAGGTCTTCCAGGCTTCATCCTGTATTGGCACAGAGCTGTTGTATATAGGCTCTAGCTGATTATCCTACTTTTGCTCGTCCATGTGCAAGGTCAACAAGATTACATCACTTATGAGTTTCTTACTTCTCCAGCAGTGTCCTGCATGTTTGGTTCATTTAACTTGGATGGTTTTCGTGGTGGGTGGTAGGTAGCCGCACAGCTGCTGTTTTGTGTGGTGTTGCCCCTAGGATTTGTTCAATACAGCATTCTTGTTTAATTGCCGTAAAGCTTTTTCTCCGTACGTTTAGTTAGCGTCCACGCGGTGCATCCATATAGCAGCATCAACACAACCACTACTTAACAAAAAACTGCATTTTATTGGTCAGGTCTGACTTCCATATGACCAATAGTCTTGATAGCTGTCTATACCTTTGGTACTGTCTATACTGTATATTTATTACAGAATTTCAAGAAATATAGCAATATATTTTCATGTAAACCAATATTCTATTTGTAAAACTTACCCTTGTATTTTTTTTTCCATGTGCAGTTTAACTTTCTCTTACCATCTCGTAATATGGATCATAATGTAGCTTTATATTGAATATCCTAATTCTGATATATCATTTTTAATATAACAAACCTTCTGTGCTAAAAGTTATACACATTAATTTTAAGCTCAACTTTTAAGTATCTTTATTAACTTTAACATAGCTATTTACAATATTATATATGCATGCTGCTGCTGCCAGTAAAGCCTTCAGATGATGATTCTGGTTTCAAGGCCAAAGCACCATTGCAATATGTTTGAATACCACTTATCTATTGCTTTTCTGTTACATCATGGGAATGTCAGGTCAAAATGCTGCCTGTTTGTATAATCCTTTGTTGTATTTGCAACTTTCCAACATTGAAGCATTAATTCAATGAATAAGGTTTGAATAAACTGACTTGACATGTCGGTGCACTGAACAAGAAATGGAATTTCTGTTAGATTCACCTCCAAAGTCAGTGTACAAAATTTCAGTGATGTTGATTTGAATTATATGACAAGATGACAATGTCATATTGGTTGGAAAGTCAAGACAACATTCTACATAGTTCAATCAACTATTATTTTTAAACTGGTAACCCAGACAGACAAAGCAATCCTGGTTCTAGATCCCTTCAATCTTCATTATTAATAGTTGATTTGTAAAAGACTTCAGTAGCTTTTAAGTATGCACACTTACCAAAAAGAGATGACTAAGTTGATAGTTACTTAAAACAATTTGTTTGCATCTTTTATGGAATGGTCTGCACTTATAGTATTATTGTTTTGGACTAATTAAAGTTGATATATACTGATAGAATTAAACATTATTTTTTTTAATAGTTACAAAAAATAAATTGATGTAAAGTTTTATTAAAAATTTTATAAAATTTTAAACTAATTTCCTATTTTATCAAGCATTAACTAGTTCATTCATTTTTTTCCCCCTAAGATTTGTTTGCATTTTAGAATGTATTTGTAAATGTATCCAACTAAACTGTTTTCCTTATCAAAACTATAGTATTTTAGATACTTGTTTTGCATAGATTACTTCTCTATATGCTTAAATTTCTTGTGGTTTTTATTTTGGCTATACCTTTTAATTATATAGGTCTCAACCTAACTTAGTAGGAATGATATATAAACAATACAGGAGAACTTTCATAGTTTTGATATTAATTGGTAGGTAAGCGAATTTATAAATGATTGAAATTATTCACTTTTGACCTAAATAACAATTGATGAAACAGTAGTAGTAATTTTGTGAGTATAAATGAAAGAAAAAAATAATGAAGGATAATATCGAAGATAAATTTTGATGTACACTTTTGGCAGTCTACAAAATTTCAAGTTTATATATTAAAGATAACAATAAAACTGAACATTACCTTTAAGAATTGATTGATTGAGAAGATTGATTACTGGAACTGTATAAAGATGCACACAATTGATATGCAAACAAAGGGTATTTTCTGGCTTAGTCAGCTGGAGCTGCTGAATACACCGACTGCATCTCTGAAGAAGAGTAAGACTTTCTCCACCAAGAGATATGATATTAAATAATCTGATAGTAAGGCTTGAGTAATTCTGTAGCTTTGGGGAATCTGGATTACTCTTTCATTGTCATCGCCTGCAGGTCAACTCTCTCCCAGAATGGTAGCGCCTGATAGGGTCCTCTCTATAGGTCAAATAGTACTAAAATGTGTACTTACGCTAAACTGAATTGTTTGAAATAGAACTGTTTATATGTATAAAAATAAATTTGGCATTAAATAATCTACAATGGTTGATATGCCATAAAACCAAATGGTATATTCTTATTTTTGGGTGATATCAATAAACTTGTTAGATTTAATCAATTAAACAAATAACCTTTACTATTATTCCTCTATCTTGTTTTCATATAAAGATAATGTCTGCAGATGATGATTTATCCATTTGAAAATTATTAAATAATAGTTAGTGGTGTGTGTAATATCTAATGTATATATATATATATATATATATATTAAGCTATTTGTGTCCTTTTTATATTTGAATTATTTTATTTTCAGATGAATCTGAGGAAGTAGAGAGTGTTACTGAAAGTGATGAGGGCCCTGATGGAGCTGTCACTTATATGATTTCTTGTGAAATGCACTACACAAGCTCCAAGATGAGCAGGTAATACATTTATCTTCAGATTTTATTTTAAACTTCTTTATCAAGAAAATATTAAGATGCATAACTTATGCTATAAAGAATTTCTGCTAAGGTGATAATTCAAAATTGGTTGTAAAGAAATCAATGATCCATATATATATCTCTTTCATTAATGTCTAAAATTCTATTATTTTCTAAATGTTTTAATTTTTTGTTTACAGTTTTCTACATTACTGTACTAAATATACCTTGTGGTTTATTATTTTTGTTTCAAATTGTTTTAAGTTAAATCCATATTTTGTTTGTATTCCTTTTAGAAACGCAAATAGATCTTCTTTTTCATCGAATATTTTTTCTTTTAGCTTGATCCTCATCAAAAGAGCTCAAGTTGTGGAGCAAGATAAGAGCTTCCCATCACAGCTCAGAGTGATGAATTTCAGTGATGGTTCTCCTTATGAAACACTTCATTCTTATGTCAGCAATGCTGTTGGACCTTTCTTCAAGTCTTACATTAAAGAGACTGGAAAAGCTGAAAGGTAAATTTCTTCATTCAATGTATAATAATTTTTTTTAGATGTGTAACTCAAAAGCTGTTGTTTTATAACCAAATGCTCTCTGAGGTGATTTGATAGTATTCTCACCTTTTTAGTGGCATGGTATTTTCATTACATGGTCATTTAACCCTATATAACAAATGAATTTAAAAAAAAAGTCATTTATCCTATTCATGCATGAAAAAATATTCTGATGACAAAGTTTCTAGGTACGTTATGTTGGTGCTTCTTCCATTCGATGTCAGTATGAAAAGATAAATTTGAGATCCAACTAAAGAACAATCAATGTAGATATGGTGATGGAAAAAGCAAGCATGAATCAAATTTGAGGCAAGTGATTTTGAGAGATTGTCCTTGAAACTCATCTCACTGGGAATTGAAGTTGCTTGAACTGAAAAAAGCAAAACTTAGAATTAAGGATCCAGTAAATGAATACGTCATAATTGTTACAAACTCCACACTAAATGACTAAAAATTAGAAATGGATAAAAATCTGGATTGTAAAAGTACAAGCAATATTTAAGTGTAAAAGTACAAGCAATATTTAAGACTGTTAATGTAATGAATAATGATAAAAGTATTGAATGTAATATATGACAAAACTGTAAGGAATAGAAGTAAGCGACCATAGTCGAGGGTGACCCGAAGGCTCCCTTTTCGATAGCTACTACACCAAGGTGTAGGGGAGGGCGCTACTCCATTCCCTGGATTGCTCCACTTTACCCTTGAACCGTACCTTATAATGCTGAGTGTTAAGCAAGGTGGTATCAAGTTCCATTTTTAAAGTCTTTGGTATGACTCGACCTGGGATTGAACCCAGGTCTCCCGGGCCATTGGCGAACACTCTAACCGCTGGGCCAATGTCTCGGTTTGCTTGTAATTTATGAGAATTTTCAAATAAAACTAGAAGGGAATTGAAATGCTGAAAAACGTACGGATACTGTACTATTTTTTCATATATCAAGACGATCTGAGATGTTAAGTGAAGGAAGATTTTTGAGGTGGTATTATTAAAATCTTCTTTAATCTTTTTCTACTTCTACATGTGTATGTATATGCATGTGTGCATATATATATATATATATATATATATATATATATATATATGTGTGTGTGTATGTGTGTGTGTGTGTATATATATGTGTGTGTGTGTGTGTGTGTATATATATGTGTGTGTG